>RJWM01019545.1:0-38858 GCA_004363535.1 Dasyprocta punctata | reverse complement strand
ATTCAATACCTACATACACTATATAGAGACCAAATAGAGTAGTTATCATGAAATTGTATGATTAAGACTAGATTAAGTAGTCTTTTTAATCTAAAAAACATTTTCTGAATGCTCTCGACCCTGTAGCATTGAACTTACAAGATGTTCTCTAATTTCACTTCAGGGGAGAACCTTAAGAGACAGGTGTACAATTGATGCAATCATAGATGAACAAAAGCAGGGGAGAAGTACTAAAGGGTTGAAAGTGGTAAAAGGCTCTCTTACTTCATTTAATAATTATTTTGAAAAAGCAGTTTTCTCCAAAGATGCTGCTGGTTCTACACGTGACTACAGTGTCCAGATTCCTTGTATTTTAACAAAGATAACCAAATAGAAGGATCTTGGGAGGTTTTGTGAAGCTTCTCCATATATGAAGGAATCATCCAGTCCAACAAATTTGATATCCACATGCACATCTGTGATTTCTAAGTGCCTTCGCTATCCTGATTGTATTGCCATACTGGTTAGAACTCATTCTTTTTTATAAGGAAGCCCAATTTTTAAGAATTGCCAGGAAAACTTTGCACAAACCAGAACTTCTTTGGCATTTTATGGTCTTTTTCTTCGTCTCCTCTTCAAATGTAAGACAGTTAAAACTTCTCTCACTTTCTTCTTACTACTGTGCCTCTCCTGTAACCTTTAAGCATGCTGTTTCCTCTTTGGGAAATGCTTACCATTTACTTTGGCCATTCCAACCTCTGTCTTTATTTGGCCAACATTCTTTAAAGAGTAGCTGGAAGGTCATCCCCACCAGGTAGCCTTTGCTCTCTGGCACCATGAAGCACAGGTGTAGCATCCCTGGAATGTTCTCCCTGCACACAGCTCCTGTCCTTTGCCAGAGGACTCCTCATACACCGCAGTGTGCTTCCTTGTGTGTCCACCCAGCAGGCGGAGTGTTCCTAAAGAAAGGGATCACTGTTCTACTGTCCACTGCTTTCAGCCTCAGGAGCTAACACAATGTTTGGCATATGGCAGAACAGGCTTCGCATAAGTACTTGGTGAATGAGTACATACACATAAAAGCATACTTTCACAGTTTGTGAAATCAACTTCTCTAGAAGGAAATAGAGTTTATGAGTAAAACTTCCCAGAAAATTGTATTTCATCATAATGCTGACATGTGACATTATCTCTACATTTCTTGTTTTGGAATAATAATTACTTTTGTGAGTTCTGAGTATTTGCGCCAAATTATGAAGTATGAACAAACAATACTAAAAGTGGCAGTACTAAACAATACTAACAGATGACTCTCATTTCTAGGTTATGACAATAACATTCTAGAAATAAATGATTTGATTGGAATTTTCTCTATCAAAAGCAGTGTATGGTGGAACATGAAGGGAATGGTTTTGCTCTAAGAAAGAGAATGAAAATATGAACATCTTTTAAGTATAAATTGAATGATCGTTGTATTTGGTCTATATATCTGAAACATGAAATCCTTGCCATGTCTGAGACACATGTTAGTGCTGCTTAGTGTTCATTTCTATTTAAAAATCAACAACCCGAGGCCTTTGGGATGTCAGAAATATTTCAGTGATACTTGCATGAATTGAGAGAATGACTATGTCAAAGATGCTTATATGCTCATTTCTTTTGACAGCTTTCCATATGGTGCTACATTTATTTTACAGAAAAGAATGCTGAAATGCAGAAGGGTTAAGAAGCTTGCTTTAAGCCAGGTGTGGTGGCGCACGCCTTTAATCCCAGCACTCAGGAGGCTGAGGTAGGAGGAGCATTGTGAGTTCGAGGCCTGCTTGTGCTACAACGCGAGCGCAAGACCGTCCTGAGCTACACAGTGCGACCCTGCCTCAAAAAACCAGGGCCGGGAGTTTGGCTCAGCGACTTACGCGCCTGTCAGGCAGGCACGAGGTTGTGAGTTCAACCCCCGGTTGCAAAGTAAGTTTGTGGCATCAGATTGGCTGAAGCATTCCTGTTTTTTGTAACATACCACAGATACAACAACTGTATTTGTGTTAGCTTAAGACCATGCCCCTTAGCCCAGCTTACTATTCCATACTTGTTCTGATAAGTATAGGTGTGTTTCTAAGCAAAACCATAATAAGCAATATAATTAATGTTATCAGAATGGAGTTTTGAACAGAATATCTGGGTTTAAATTGTGAGCAAGTTACTTAACTTTTCTCTGAACTTCAGTTTTTTCATTTATTGTGTTCTCCCAAGGACTAAATATATAAACCCATAGATACCTATAGATACAGATGTAATGTTTAACTCATCACTTAGCAAATGTATCTCTAAACTAAATAATATATAACTTAATCATGTTTTATCTATTATTAATAGTTTAGTATCATTGCATTAAAACAATGCTTTATTAAAGAAATAACTTAGATTTATATATGTAATCAGCCTATTAACTTATACAATATGCCCCTGAAACATTTGGGTCCTTGGTTCAAAACCATTAGTTAGTCACTCATACATTAGAATTTCTAAAATACATGTGGCTGGTAGGGTGAGGATTCAATTTGATTGGCTTCGGTATCTGACTGGGAAGTTGGTGGAGCACATTTCCAGGTATGTCTGGGTAGGTCATGGAGATGTGGCCTTGGGGTCTGTGTTTAATCTTTTGCTAAGTTCTTTCTGATGCTGATTCAGTTCAGTCAACCATGAACTGAATATCTTTGCTCTGCCATCTTTGGTCATGATATTTATTTCTTAGAACCAACCAACCATGAACTGAATCCCCTGAAGCCATGAGCCAAATTAAATCTCTTTTCCTTTATGTTGTGGGTGTCAAGAATTGTGTCTCGGTAATGGGAAAGCTGACTAACACAGAAAACTGGTACCAGAAAAGAGGGATCAGTGTCATGACTGTGCCCAATCATGAGGTTCAGGAACCTTTGAAACTTGATTGCAAGAAACATTTGGTAAATTTGGAGACTCAGGCTGGAGAAAGCCTAGAAGATTGTGAGCAGAAATGGGCAATTCTGGTTAGCTCTCAGAAGGCCAGAATGCTGATAGGAATACGGACAGTAAAAGTTATGTTCAGGAGGTTTCTGTTGAGCTCCACTGACAACTGGACTAAAGGGTGTGTGAATTAAACTTTTATATATTTTGCCCATATCCTGAGGTTTTCCAGGTGACTGAAATTCAGGGTGGTAGAATGACTCATTTGGCAGAGGAAATTTCAAGGCTACCCAACATTTAGGCGGTGGCATTTACACTGCTGGTTGCTTTTAGTCAGATTTATAATGAAAATCAGGGCCAAAAAGTAGAAGTATTTGAAAAACCTAAATTTGACCCCCCCCCAAAAAAAACCCCATGTGTTAAGTTGGGGCCAAAAGAGGTATGCTTGTTGAAGAAATTAGATTCATTAAAAAGAAACCAAATACTTTGTATGGGAACAAGAAAAAAAAAAGGGACAGGACAACTAATCTGCCTCCCAGAGGACTGCGCGGCCAGTGTGAACTCCCAGAAGAGAATGAGAATGGGTCCCTCGAGGACCCACCCCACTGGGCCTGAGCAGCACTGGTGCGTGGGCTTAGAATCAAGGACAACACCCTACTCTGGCCAATCCCCCCTCACTCTCCCCCTACCCGTAAGCAACCTGCTGGTTCTGAGGTCTGGCTAAATTGATAGCAACTAAGGAACATTAAGCAACTAAATGCTAGTATTGTTTTGTTGATTTTGCAGGCCTCAGTTCGGCAACCTGAGCATCTCTTTGGAAGACGACAGTAGGCAATGTAGCAAATATGGGGGATTCTCTTCTGTCTTGTCTTCAAGGCCCAATATGGTTCTCACTGTTTTGCTTTACTCTTATTATTATTATTATTATTATGTTTTGCTTTATTTTATATTCTGTTTTTATTGGTTTTATTCTGTTTTGTTTTTGGTTCAATTCTATCATACCTGTTGGAATGGTCAGCTATTCTGAGAATGACAGGATATACTATGGTAGCTATTGTTTTCATAGTATCTTTCTTCGAGGTTCTGTACCAGTTCTGCTGCTTTGTTTTGATTGACTTTGTTCTGTTGTGTTCTGTTGGATTTTACTATCTCTAAAATAAAAAAAAAAAGGGAAAAAAAAGGGCCTTGAGGGCATCTCAAGAATCAGCAAGATCCCACTCATCATAGGTACAAGGATGCAAAAATGTAAACCTTTCATTTGAGACTAGAATATCTACAGCCCCTGCTGGAAAAGGGCTGCCTAGCGAATTGACTCCCTGTGATTTTCCCCATGCTCAGCCACCTAGGCACTCAGAGATTCCTGCCAAGATCCAACTGGGGCCTGGCTACTGCTCCTGGTGACAGTGGCTCTTGATACAGTTCATGTGATCCTGGTTATACCTACTTGCAAAATGCAAGAACTGTGGAGTTAGGAAGGCTTTTACCCAGATTTCAAAGGTGGACCTGAGACACTAGATAAGAAGCTCCTGAGAGGATGATGTGGGAATGAAGCCAAAGATGCAATGGAGAACCCAGGGAGAAGGGTTGCAGGTGGTGAGCAGAGCAAGCCAAAGAGAGAGGCCATGTGAGATGTGACCAGCAAAGTCATAGAGTTAAGGCTGCCAAAACCCTCTGGAACTCACGTCTCACCACCATGTGATCTGAATGACACATGGGGAGCTACAGGAGTTAATGCTTGCTCTGCTGGTTTGGTTCTTGCTTTGGTTTAATTCTTTTCTATCCTCCTATTTCTTCCTTTTAAATGGAAATGTTCACCCTCTGCCATTTCACCTTGCAACTAAGCAATTTAAAAAAAATTTCACAGTGGTTCACAGCTAAAACTTTGTCTTAAGTCTCCAAAAAGACTTTGACTTTAATTCTGGATGAATCTTGAAACTGTTGAGACTTGGAGAAGGGTTTGTTGCATTTCTGATTGTATTATATTACTTAGAATTATCAACTTGCTGTTCTCTTTATTTGGAGACAAAGTATAATTTAAGGAGGTGTATTTGAGCATCAAGTTGACAAAAGGTGGGATATTGTGGTTGGGGTTTGACTGACTTTGGCATCGACCTGGAGATTGACAGAGCAACTCAATATGTCTGGGCAGGTCATGGAGGTAAAGCTTTGGGTTCTATATCTGGTCCCTTAGCCCTTGTTCCGCTTCCTGATTACCATGAACCTGAGCTTTGTTGCTCCATCATAACTTCCTATCATGTTTTTATCTTGAAGTCAGCCAAGCATAGACTGAGCCCCCTGAAACTGTGAGCCAAATTAAACCTCTTCTCCTTTAAATTGTGACACTTACACCAGTGGAACAGGACAGAGTCTAGAAATAAATCCATACATTTATAGTCAATTTATTTTTGATATGTAACATGCTAAGTACACACAATGGAACAGAACACTCTTCAATAAATGATACTGGGAAAACTAAATATTCACAAGTAGAAAAATGAAATTAGACCCTGATCTCATTCCATATACAAAAATCGACTCAAAAGGGATTAAAGACTTAAACTCAAGATCTCAAACTATATAACAACTAAAAGAAAATATAGGGAGAAAACTCCATGACGTTGGTCTGGGCAGAGTTTTGGGTATGACTTCAAAAGCATAGGCACATAAACTACAGTAGACAAATGTGATTATATAAAAATGAATAGATTTTGTACATCAGAGAAAACAGTCAGCAGAGTAAAGAGACAGTCTCCAGAATGGAAGAAGATGCTTGCCAACTGTACATTTAATAATGGGTTAATGTCTAAAATATACAAGGAATTCAGTTAAATAGTAAGAAAATAAGTTACTAGTTTAAAAAATGGGCAAAGTACCCAAATAGATTTTTCAAAAGAAAAAAATATGAATGGTTAACAGATATATGAAAGCATATTCTACATTCTCTATTAATAATCATGAAAACAAACATCAAAACTAGAACAAAATATCTATACTTGTTAGAATAGCTATGATCAAAAAGATGATAAATGCTAGTAAGGATGTAGAGAAAAATGGAACTGGACAGCAGCACTGACAAGAATTTAAATCAGTGCAGTCATTATGGAGAAGTATGAATATTGCTCAAAAAATTAAACATAGAACTGCTGTGTAGTAAAAAAAATCCTTTTATTCTAAACATATGAGATATGAAATCAGTGTGTTGAAGAGATATCTGCATGCCCAAATTCATTATTATTTGTAATAGACAAGACATGGAATTAAGCTAAATGTACATTAATTAATGAATGGACCAATAATGTTTCTATCTATCTATCTATCTATCTATCTATCTGTCTATCTATCTATCTATTTCTATTCAACCTCAGAAAGGAAGATAACCCAGTCATTTGTGAAACATGGGTGAACCTGTAAACATTAACTTTGGCATGGAAAGATAAGTACTTCATGATTTCGCTCCTATGTATAGTGTAAAACAAAGCAAACTCACAGAAACAGGGAGTAACATAGTTGTTCTTAGAGGCTGGGTTGGTGCGGATTAAGGAAACGTTAATTGTTGGGCAAGATAAAGAATTTCTAAGAGGATAAATTTTGTGAGTTCCCCAAAACAATAAATACATGAGACAATGTATTAAATAAGTTAATTTATCCATTCTACAATAATACATATATATCAAAATATCAGGCTGTAGTTGATAAATATATACAATTTTTACTTGCCCATTAAAAAAAATTTTTTTTAACTGCCCATCTGTATATTTGTCCCCCTCCAGAAAAAAAGTGAGCATTGATCTCTGGTCCCTCCTTTCCCTTTTCCTGGAATAAGCCTAGCCATTGCTCTTTAATTCCTGCTGTTCCAACATTGCAAATTTTCACTGGTTAGGTTTTCATAATCTTTCATATTAACTGTCTGACTAGAGATAGCTCAGGTAGACTAAAATTAATTACAAGATAAAGTAATTCCAGGATAAGCTATAGGAACTTCATAATTTTTGAGAACAATAACAAAATAACCCACTTAGATTTTTAAAAGTGTTTTTATATGTGTAGTCTTTTAAAAGAACACTTTTCACAGAATATCTTTTTGTATGTTGTTTTTTGTCCTTTTGAGACAGAATCTCACTGTGCAGACCAGGCTGGCCTGGAGCTCACTTTGTAACCCAGGCTGGTCTTGAACTTACAAAGATCCTCCTGCCTCAACCTCCTGAGTGCTGAGATTACAGGCATGCGTCATTATGCACAGTTCACAGAATAACACAACACTCCTACTGTGCAAAGTACCCATGCCATAAAGGTTCAGAAATTCCTTCAGTTAGTTAAAGCATCATAAATAAAAACAGTTTTAACAGTAGCTTCTCTCATTATGTATTTTGCCTTATAACCAGGTCCCCTGGGAGGTTTGTTTCCTGGAGGAGTCAAGAAAGAAGCTTTTCTCTGCTGAACTGTGGGTCAAAGATAATGTTAACAGAACTATCAGCTCTCAACTTCCTAAAGTTGGCAAGGTTCAAACTGACTGATAGTGTCAGGGTAAACACAAGGTTTTTGATATGGATACCAATCTCTAGGAAGGGCATTAGGAAATCCCTCAGTTATCATGGTGAAACCACCATCTACACTCAGCTAAGTCACAAGTAGCAATCAAGTAATTCCTGACTATCTCAGCCAGCAATCAAGACTTTCCCCTGGGATTGGTCTGACCTCAGACGACAATGAGACATGTCCCAACAAGGAGGTGCCATGGCTTGTGTGCCAGGCAGAGAATTTGATATAGACAGGTGTGCCAAAGCCATTTGAGCAGGATACATGGGAGAGACCTCGAGGTGACTTCCACAGCCTACTTGCTGTTTCTTTCTTGAGAAAGTGGGCACTGGTCTGAGGCCAGAAACACAAAACGCATCCCTCAATATAAATATTCATCACCGACCTAAATCTTATGCTTTTACAGCTGTCAGATATTTTAGTTTTTATAATCCTTTTTTTTTTTTTTTTGGTACCGGGGATCTAACTCATAACCTCTCACCTGCCAGGCAGGTGCTTATGCCATTGAGCTAAATCCCCACCCTTATTTTTTGAAACAGGGTCTCACTATGCAGTTCTGGCTGGACTTGAACTCACTTTGTAGCCCAGGCTGGTCTTGAACTCACAAGGATCCTCCTGCCTCAGCTTCCAGGTGCTGGGATTCAAGGCGTGTGCCACCACGCCTGGCTATTTTAGTTTTTATATAGTCTGTTTTGATTATAAAAAATTTTTCACAATTTGAGGTGCATTTAGTAAATGTATGTTCTAATTTTTTTTATTAACAGCAAAAAGACACAGAAAAGAAAAACAAAAAGCAAAAGAGACAACAACAAATTCAAATCAATAACAGTATAGGTTTACAAAACAAGATGATAGGAATTCGACAATGGTTGTAATATTGCATATTGTTACCTTCAAAAGAGTTGTTTAGATTAACAGATATAGACATGTAAAATTGATCTAATCATATGAGTATTAACTATGTTTTTTCCAATAACTTATACATTTAGTAGTATAGTCATTTTAGCTATCTTATCTATATATATGTACAAATTAATGTCTTTTTCCTTTTGTATATTCTAATTTTAACCAAACTATAAGCACCATACGTAGAGGTAGTTTGGAACGTACCAAAAGAATATGTTTTGCCAGATAAGAGAAGTGGCTGATTTCTCTGATACGGTAGCCATGTATTCTTTACCTCTTGGGAGGTTTCACAATGAAGTCAACTGTTGTTAAAAGGAGCATCAGAATTCAGTTGGAGTCTTGGAAGAAAATCAAGTTTTGCTTGCTTGTACAAATCTAAAAGTCAGTGTCAGATTTCTGAACTCTGTAAATCAGAAAGATGTTTGGATTTGAAAAATAAAGACTCAGGAGAAGAAACAGCAATGAAGTCATGAGAGAAAATCTTGGGTCTATTCAACAGGCTCGGTGGGGGAGAAAGAACATTGTCAATGCGACTATCATACTGAAGGCAGTTTTTATCAAGATACAAAGGTAATTTGCAATAAATAATCTGATTCTTGCTAAGTGACTCACAAGGCGGTGACTTTGATTCTCACTCAAGTAAATGAAAATTAGAGACAGCATATGCAATGCTTGTCAAATTTACTTGGATGAAGTTATTTATCATATATAAAACACAAGGCTATTTCCATAGCATAACATTAAGTAAGACAGGAATGGAAGTAAGGTATTGCTCTGGGTCTTTCAGAGTGTAAGAGACGTATTGTAGACAAAGAAAACTCAAGAAGCTGAAGTAATGATTTTTAATTTTGCCACCTGAAATTCTAGTAATCGCTGATACATACTGAATTTAAAACTATTTTTCAGTTGGACAAAAAATGAATATGCATAACGTGCAATTTAAGAGTAATACATTAAGGAGAGTAGTTCAAAAACTTAGAACTGCCTTTATCACAAATAATATTTTTAGGGCCGGGGATTTAGCTCAGTGGCATAAGTGCCTGCCTGGCAAGCATAAGGTCGTGAGTTTGATCCCTGGTACCAAAAACAAATAAACAAAAAAAGCCAAAACGAATAATATTTTTAGCTTGAAGACAATCTGATCAATGTGAGGTTCTGGGAAGTTAAATAGTGCTTCCTAAATGAGATGTTCCTGAGACATAATGTTTTCATTTATAGTCTGTGAAGCTTATCTTTTCCCATGATGATAAGTAAGGAGAGACCAATTGGAGCAAAGCAAAGGTATGATTCAGTTGAGACTGTGCCAAGTACACAGTGACTCACAGCGTCCAAATCAGGTAGGTGTGACACACTGAAAAAGGTTTACCCCACCCACCCTGGAAACTGTTCTTTGCCTAAGCTCAGCACACTGAAAATTACTTTCTAGACATGTCACCTTGCTTACTGTGGATTGTCAAGGAAACTATGAAAATGCTGATGAAGGCAGGGGTTGAGTTATTACATGACTAAGGCTGGCTTTTCAGGTAGACTCAGCTGTGTCTGTGTGTTTGTGTCCATGTTCATGTTAAATTAAAGAAGTAATCTTTTTTACTTAAGCCTTTTTCATTTGCTCTACATTCTCCTAGTAATTAATATTTGTTTATTTGCATGACCCATCTTCTGAAAAAAATTGTAGCAATCATTTGTTTATTTTTTTCACTTATGACCTGTAGAATTATATAGATTAAATAAATTCATGACTTAAAGGAACTTTTAAAACAGTATCATTTAAACTCTTCATCTCATAGATGGGAAAGTAGAGGCCTCACCTACCATTACATAGGATTGGTTTTTGGTTAGTGTTATATAGTAGACAGGACAAAAGTCCTGTCTTCTCTACTTATTTAATGACTTTTAAGAACAGAATGACTTTAAGATTTATATAATATTGAATATACTTTGCAAACTGCTGCTGATGTAATCTACAGAAACGTTGGGCATTTGGGTTTTAATTCATGGTTTCCCAGCATGGCTGTGCATTAAATCATTTAGGATGTTAGAAAAGAAACCAACAAAATAAAAGAGGTAAAAGAACAACACAGATCTAGTGACTCAGAATTTGATAAGACTGAACCAAAGTGTTAGAATATTTGGAAAATTCTGTTTCTAATGCATTTCTAACGTAGCGTGTATAGATCAGTGTTGAGGAAGCAGGCACATGTCTACTTTCCAACAGGGTTGGACAGAAAGTAGGCTAAAGTATCCAACTAATATAACCATCTGCTGAAGAAATACAACCATAGGAGTATAGCTTAGGGAAACTCTTCTAGTTTTAATTTCAAGCTATTTCTTTCCAGGCTCTGTCTTGTCAGCATTTCATTATGGCATGTGTAAGAGAACTTCTGAACCTTCATCATTATTAACAGGCACACCCACTGACTTTCACAAGGAACAAAAGGACTACTAAAATATCTTAAAACAGGAATTTAGTGTTTTGATTAAAGCCTGAATACATATCCAAAAGAAATTAATGAAATCTACTTTGCTAATTTTTTAGTAGTAGAGATCTGTAACCATCTCTGTATTGGTTGGCATGACGAATAACATAAAAAGGGGGACAACAGCATCTTGGGCCATGTTATTGATCAAATGGCAACTCTGGTCTCACGAAAGTCAGGCAAAATCACAGGCCATACTTGATGTGTATAGGTGACATTTCATCTTATTAACCTCAGTGCTCCAAAACCTTTTCCATGATCCTAATTTGAGCTCCTGCTCATGACTTCAATGAACTACTTGATTAAAAGACCAAGAAAAATGTTTCTGACTGTGTCATTTTTGATATCCCAGTTAGGTCAGAGTGCAATAGTTTGGACCTTAGGGACATCATTTTTTATAGGGGACAGCTAGCATATTTTCTTTTTAATGCTCTTTCATTCTCCTGGGGCAGCACATTCCTTCTCGTGGAAATCCATTCTCTTTTCCATTTACCTCGTATTTGTGGAGGAAGTTTCAATCATAATATTTCTCTCTAGTAAGAATGAATCATAATATTTCTCGCAAATAAGTAAGACTCAAAACTAGCAGCACAAAGTCTTCTTAGGATTAATTCAGATGGGAAATAGAAAAAGACAAAACACTCCACTTCTCTGTTGGTGAAGGTACAAGAAAATTTATTGTAGGAGTGAATGCAGGCAAATGGAGGGGGCCCCGAAAAGGCCAAGAAAGTTTCCCTGCAATCTTTGAGTCCCTTTCCTGCCGTCCTTGTGGTCCCCCTTTCCTATCATCACCATCAGTTCTCTGCTTCTGCGAAGCAATAGGCTTTTCTTTCCACTCTCAATAGTATGGACTGGGTTTCTACAACTTGTGACTAAAAGAGTTTTAATTCAAAAAAAAAATTCAAAATACCCTATATTTCACATGCCACTTAGGGCAAATTCACACTCTTTCTTTCTTTCTTTCTTTTTTGTGGCACCAGGGATCGAACTCACAACCTCGTGCTGCCAGGCAGGCGCTTAAGCCACTGAACCAAAACTCCCAGGCCTAGTTTTTTGAGACAGGGTCATACTATGTAACTCAGGGTGGCCTTGCACCCACGGTGTAGCCCAAGCTGGCCTTGAATTCACAATGCTCCTCCTACCTCAGCCTCCTGAGTGCTGGGATTAAAGGCGTACACCACCATGCCTGGCTTCTTTTTCTTTTTCATACACTGTACTTGGGAAGAGGGGGAGGCAGGGGCAACTTTAATGCCAGCTGTTCTCTCAGAAATTTGCATTGTTGGATATTCTCTGGCAAAACAGAAAGACAACAACAATGAAAACCTCTTAGGCAGTGTCAGATTAGGCCAAGAAGGACAGTAGAGAGAGCAGATCTTGATAGTTATTGCATTTTGCATTTATGGTTCTGTACAAACATAAAACTGCATACATCAGTTCTTCAGTAGAATCAGCTTAGCATCATTTTCAGTTCAAAATACCAGTGATTTTGGAGAAAGTTTCGTAATTAAGTTAATTTATCTTTATATGTTTATTAGGTTCTAATAGTACCTTAGTTATATTTTTCCTCAATTTACAAAGATTTTTGTCTTTTGACTAATTATATCACTTTCACCAAAAACTTCTAACTGATTTGAAATAATTGATGTTCTGGCCATGCAATTCAGGCTGGATTTGAGCTTACTTTGTAGCCCAGGGTGGTCTCAAATTTACAATGATCCTCCTGCTTCAGCCTCCCATGTGCTGGGACTATAGGCATGTGCCACCACACCCAGCTCTGGACAGAGATTTTTAACTTGATACTTTTCCAGGTTCCAGACTTTCTGTGGGAAGTAGGCATTGAAGACCGTATATGCATCACTGAATTTAATCTTCCTAACAATGGTGTGAAATTGTTAACCTTCTCTGTATTTTGTGTGAGAAATTTGAGGCTTTGAGAAAATAGACCCAAACATTTTCTCTTCACCCACAATAGATTTCTATTTCCTTTCTTTTAAAGAGAGTTCTTTATGAAGCTATGCACTTAAAGTAATCTTACACATTTTCATCCAATCTAGTAAATTTCTAGGAGTGACAGGAGTCATTCTTGTAATTATGTCCTCACAAAAGGCATAAACTGAGATTGTATGAATAAAGTTGAATCTCTGGTCACCATAATTTAAGGTCATTTATAAGCCACGGGGAGGTCCTGCTGTGAGTATTGTAGTTTAGAGATTTTGCTGTGGTCACTGCCACTTTGGTGTCTTACTTGCATAGCCTCTGTCTCTACGTGCAATAGAAGAAAAGGTAATTTTACATCAACTTCCATTTGAGATGTTTTCTTATTTGTATAAGGGATGCATTTGAATCCACATTCATTTGGGTTCTTAACAAAATTCCCAACAAAAAATGACTTCTCTAACTCTCCCAGGGCAACGAGTGAGAGGACATTCAGTTCCAGGAGGCAGTGTTCCTGCTACTCAGAGGGCAGACTCCCTTTAACAGTCAACTGCTTCAGTGTCTCAAGGGTTGAACAGGTTGAGACTGTTCTCCAGCCTTTGCCTGTTCCTCTGGAATTGCAATGCCTACAGATCCCAGGAAAACATGAAATTAGTGTTTGTAGAATCCCTTTGAGATCCTTGATGAAAGATTGTTTGATACTATAAAGTATTATTATCATAAATAGACCCTGGGATTATGTCCTGGGTGTTACACACTATAATCTCAACAACACCATAAAGGATGAATGTCAAGCATCCACTTACCAGTATCATCTACTTTCATTATATTGTATTAACAAATGTTTTATCGATCCATTGTAAGAAATACTTCTTGTGATGATTACTTAACAAGAAACTAGAACTTGTTCTACTTGCAAAGATACAATGAATCATATTCTGAGTTGGGATAAGTACTAATAACACAGGTAGAAACATGTTCAATTGTATGCCTTGGAAGAGTAATTATTAAACAGAATAAAACTCTAAATTTGTTAGCATTTCCAAAATGATTCCAGATTTCATAATGTTAATTAAATGAGCAGAAACCTGCCCATTATCACTTTGCTATCTTAAAACTTGTGAATCTTACACGGAATTCTAATCGTCTTTTTATATCAAACTAAAGAATGAGGACATGGAAATTGATTTTATTTTACAAATAAATTAATTTTATGCAATTCAAATGTGTAAAATTCATTTGAAAAAATAAATTGAGTACAGTAACTTGTTTTTCTAAACTTTGATTAACTCATCAATTTGAGGCATCATATATTTGGGGTGATCTGAAGAGTCTTCTTTTGATAAATACTAGAATTGTAACATTTTTTAGCAAAAAATATTTATGCTATAAACATTTCTTATAACTTATATTGAAAAACACTTTGAACCACAAAGCCGATTTTTGAAATGAATTGTTTGCCTATAAGCATGAATAATGATACACTTTCACAAATATTTAAAAAAGATATTTGAGCACCCATAAATATTAGCAGAAGATGGTATAAGGGTGAGCTAACAGATTTTTTATTTTGTTAAGCTCTCTGCTTTTAGATTCTTGCAGTCAGTTTAGCTACACCAATCCTTTGGAACTATAACTTTAGTACACATTTGTAGGAAAAGATACTGAGTTTTCCTACTTGCTTGTTTGCTACATCTGCTGAGGTAAACAAGATCATTATTTACAACTGTGTCCTTCTACCTCGTCTTGGAGGATCCAGGTAAACAGAATCACTTCGCACTATTACAAGCCACAGCAGAAAAGTCATGTGCAAAATGGTTATAAAGCAATGGTTTGCAAACTTAATGTTTGCATATTTGCTACCTGTAGTGCTTGCTAAACCACAGTTCCTTAGTTCCTCCCTTTCACCATCCCTAGAACAGTTTCTTCTGGTCTTGAATGGGATCAGGAATTTCTGGTCCATTAAGCACCTGGGTGTTTCCCAGTGCTTGTAATCCAGATGTTACTTGTAAAAATGCTGCCAATTATCATGGACTAGAACAAGGGCTGGAAATGTAAGACAAGAGTAGTAAAAGTAGAAATGCATGGTGTTTTTGAGAGCCTTGTCTGGGGTGGCAGAAAAATATGAGTAGGATCAAAAGTATAAAATTTGTTTATTTGCTATTTGACTACCTTGCTTGTCAGGTCCTTTTCCCAATCCACACCCCACCTCTCAAGTTAGAACCTATTTATCCTCATTTGAGGATGATACCTGGCAATGAATTCCTTCTCCAGGGAGTGTTTCAACTTTACCAGTGTCCTCTTGAAATATATTCCACATCAAATGCTTCACTATTTGTGACAGTAAAAACATGGTTCAGTGGTTAAAGATCGACTGCCTGGATTTAAATGCTGCTTCTCTCATCCAGCAGCTGTGTATCTCTGGACTGCCACTTTATGCTTTAGGTGTATTATCATTAAAAGGGGGATAATGATAGTATCTACATCCATGTCCATTAATTTATTCACTCTTCACAAGGTAGGTATTCTAAAGAGTAGATAAATTTAACAACTGTAAAAACACTTGGAACAGCGTAAAGAGCATATTAAAGATATATAAATATTAATTATTACTTGTGTTTCAATCAGTGGAGCAGTTACATGGGCCTCAAACCTTGATAGGAAAGTTGAGTAAGGTTTAGAGTCTTGAACTCTGGAGACTGAGGACCATTTTCTGCGTTAAACTTTGGGAAGATATTAAATTGGCTTCTCTACATAAGCATAAATGAAGACATCAATGTGCATAGTAATAAACTTATAGAAGACCTTCAAGAACTGTGACTACACCAAGCTGAATATTTGTAATGAAGCAAAGGTTTTCTTATCAATATATAAAACAATAATAAAAATCATCTTAAGTACTATGCTTGTGATTTGTCAATTAAAACAATATTAATTTATGTAAACATTATTTCAGAAGATGCTCATTTTGCAGGTATTTCCAACGATATTGCTACTATTTTCTAAATCTAGGAAGGGAAGTGCACTTTCTTAGCATCAGCAAAGCTCTACTGGCCTAACAGGCAGCCTCCTAGTTGCCTGTCTGCCCCATCAGGGCCTGTGTGCGGGTGGGATGGTTTTCTTTATTTTTGCCACCAGAGTTCTGTTTTAGGAGTGAAACCTCTGTTTAATGAAATACCTTGATAAACTTATTGGTGACATAAGGTAAGAACTTGATGGAAACAAGGATTAGAAGGAGATAAGGAACAAAAAAATGACTAACTCTACATCAGAAATAACTATACATTTAAAGAAGGGTAAAGAGGGTGGAACATAACTAGAAGAACAAACAGTGAGAAAACAGAAGAAATTCAAGTACTATGGCCTAGGCCAGAGACTGAGAGTGACAGAAGTCACTCAGAAATACTTATTTGTTTGGATAGATTGAAGGATTTTTAAGTCATATTTTTAATATTGGAAGAGGTTACTTTTTTGAGACAGGATCTCACTATCCAGTTCAGGTTGACCTTGAACTCACCATGTAGCCTAGGTGAGCCTCGAACTCACAGTGATACTCCTGTCTCTGTCTTTCAAGTGCCCGGATTATAGGTATGCATCGGCATACCTGGATGGAAGAGTTTTTTGCTGTTGTTACCACACCAGGCTCATTTTGTCCACGGTTCAGTATGCCAATCTCTGAAACAAAGAGTTTTGCAAAAGGAGAAAGTTTATTCACAAGGTACTAGGGAAAGCCCAGACTCAAATGTACCTCCTCAAGAATGTGCTTTAGGGCTATTTACAGAGGGAAGCAACGGAGTGGTCTGAAGCTTGGGTAAAGGTGAAGGGGAAATCAGGAAAGGTAAAGTAACCCATCTGTGCATGCATTAGTCAAACTTCGTGGCTCTTCATGAGATACCTGGCCAGAAATCAGTGACATTAGTGTGACCTGAAAATGAACTTGGAAAGGCCACTACCAGACACCTGGGTAGGAACGAGTGAAGGTTTGGTGATTTCAACCAGTTGGAGATAAGCAAAAATGGCCTCCTAGTACGTGACAAGTGAAGCAATTGTCAGCACATTGTCCATACATCAGAGCAGAGCTAATGGGAGTATAATCCTTAAATATGTGACCTCTAAAATTGGTGATAAAAGTAAGTAACTCAAAGCAAGTGAAACTATAGTTTTCTCTTGGTTTCAGTGTTTCTTCTTCCCAGCTCTTACTGTTTACTCTCAACCCTACACCTCCAGGTAGGACTCATGTGCCCATGTATTTCTCTACAGTGGTTTTGTGGTCAACAAAGAGCTAAGACTGTACATGATACACAGAGGAAAAATGGCCCAGGAATTCCAGGTGGCAGGGTCTAGAAAGCCCACAATAAACAAGATGGGAGCATGGAAAGCTACAGAGGACTGTCTGATCCAGAGTGGGCAGGATGCCTTCTCCTTCCCAGGTAAGTAAACAATAAACACTGAGCACATACTGTATGTCACACAGCAATTATGCTACTCACACACATTGTCACTTATGCTTCACAGGAAACTACCAGGTGGAAACTACTATTATACCTTTAAACAGTCAAGAAGACAGAGGCCGAGTCATGTTAATTCACTTATCCAAGATCACACAATTCAGTAGCACCAAGATGGCAGAATGAGAATGCAAGGAAAGCTGTGAGATGCCAAGCGCAGTGTCATTCTTACCAGGACACGATAAGCCTTGGCTGACCTTGGGGATGGGAGCATGGCAGCTTGGGTTGGATATGAGAGCAGGAAGTGAATGCACAGTGGGGTGGCCTGACAGTGAGAACCAGATGACTGCAACAGGTGGACACAAAGAGCTGAGCTGGGCACTTCGAAAGTAGCCAAGGCCACTGTCTCCAAGAGAGCCAGACACAGAGCTGTCGCTCACTTCCTGGATTTTGCCACACACCATGGCACGATATCTTGGAAGACCAGCTCCATGTGAAGCAAGCAGAGGCAGAGCAGAATATATGTGCAGGTGAAATGGGTGTTCCCATTAGGATCAGAAACCCAAGAGTTGTATCTTTCACTGTTAACATTAATCTCACAAGTCAAATAAGAATTAAGACAGAAAATAACAGGAAGGATTAGAAAAGAAGGAGAGAGAAATGGTCATTGTTTGTCCACAGTATTTTAATCATCGTATTACTGGGCATGAAATTAGTGAACAATTAATTGAAGGTTATTTATGAGTGTTTCACAGGGAAATTTGTGATGCACAGCCTTATAATTTATTCTATACAAATATTTATAGGCAAGCGATGACAGTTGTGATTACTGTCCATAGTTTTAGTCATTCTTAATAAATCCTTTTATCTTCTTTATAAGGCTTTTGGGTATGCCCTTAAGGAATTATTAACATAAGTACATAGTCTTGATGGGTCAAAATGTTGATACTTAGAAACTAAGCAACACCAGGTAGCATTTCCTCTCCCAGCAGACTTTTGTGCCAAGAAAATATATATTAGGTTTTAATGGAGAAAGGGTAATTTAAAATGTTGTATGTTACAGTGGATGAAAAGGAAGAGAAATAAGTAAAACCTAACAGATTTTAAAATATAAATATTCCCAAAGCATCTCTATGTCTCTGTTTTTCCATGTCTGTCTCTGTCTCTCTTTTTCTTTGTCTCTGACTCTAACTCTGTCTCTGTCTCTGTCCCTACCTCTCTCTCTCTGTCTCTGTCTCTGTCTCATACATACATACAAGATATGATGTCCAAGACTTTGGGTGAATACAAAAAGAAAATCTTCTTTCTAGGAGACACCGCTTTAAACCCAGGAAAAAGCTTGATGTGAGAAAAATCTGATCAAATTTCATTTCTCACTTACCCCTCCTTGGGTACCCTCATTCAAGGACAAGTTCAAATAAACATATATTCAGTTATTTGTGAAAGGAGATTTTAGTGGCAATAACACAATAAAATAAAATGTAGTTAGGAATGATCTGAATAGGAGATAAACAAAAGCCATTTGAAGAAAATTATAAGCCTCTAATGATAAATAAAAAATCATTAAGTTAGAGTCACAATTTATACTTGACTTGGAAGATAATGTAGCTCACAGGAGTAAACTCTTGATGCAAATATTCACAGTTCTGAAACTTTCACTAAACTACTGTGTTTTGAATCGGAGCCTGGGTGAGTCTAAAGGATAAATTTTAGAACATAAAACTCATTTATTGCCCTTTTACTGACAACTACACAGCACCAAAGAAATACAGCTTAGTCCTGTGGACTCTCCTAGGGTGTGTGAATAACAGCCTCTCAAATGGAGAAAACTTAGAGACAGGAAGAGAAGGCTGAAGACAGTGGAAAGTTTGAGCATTTGTTAGAAACATACCAAGCTAAGTAAGCCCACAGTTGAGTTGGTGAGATGGAACTAATACTAGCAGATGGGTCAAAATGTCATTTATTTTTGCTGCTACTCCCCCCATCAAAGCCTCCTTCATCTCAGATCTCCCCAACCTGCTAATCTCATTTCTCTGAGGACTATGGCCAACCTGCTGATGCTTTCTTCACTGCCCAAGAGCTTATGAATATTTGTACTTCAGTCCACTTATTTCTTCACACAAAGTGAAAAATCAAAAAGCTTGCTTTTGACTTCACTCACCAGGAGAATTGTTACCACTGTGTCCAGGACTACCCTGAGTGGTGCTGCTGTTCATTCATAACCAGCTACAATATTCTGGGCCAACTCATTTGTGAGCCAGTGGCATGCTTCACCCTCTATTTCATGTGCTGATCACAGTTAATCCCTATGAGGTTATATGTGTTAGCTGGAGAAGAGATGTGAATTCAAGAGAAATAGATGCCATGGAAATCTGGGCTGTCTGGTCGCATAATTTCCTTGTGTCTTTTGAGCCTTCTTGGACCCAATCCCAAATGCACAGTTTCCTTCATCTAACAAAATTTCCATGCTCTCAGTTGGCCTTATGTCTTTCTGGATTTCCAATACCAGAGCATGATGGAAAGTCTCAGTGGCATTACATGGTCTTTCCTCAGGGAACTGATTGACTTCCATCAGTGGACTCTGTCTGTAAGCTCAATGACATCTGGAAGGTAGAATGAAGACTCATAATGGTTGTAGGCCTTCTGTTCATCACTTCTTGATGGAGCAATACCCTGATGTTTGGTCATATATCTTAACCCTTAGAAGTCCATAGTTTGTTCTGAGAATATTATAACCACAGAATACCATCGCCATAGATTTAGGTAGATCCAACACCTTAATTATCACTGTAGCTCTGCTACTCATGATAATAACTATGTCAGACTTCTGCTGTTCTGGAATCTCATTATCCCCACCATCAGTATGGAGGTGTGGCAGCATCCTTTACCACCAACCCCAGCCTATAGAGCACACCCATTATTAATTCCCTCAAAGATGCACCATCTTTGTACCAGTGCATCTTCCTTTCCTTAGTTTGAGGAGTTTCCCCTCAGCACTTTCAAGGAATATAATCTGGTGATGGTTGCTACCATCTCACAGAGTGAACTCAATTCATGTGGTCTGCATCTGTATAACTTCTAGTCTCCTCCCCGTGCTTCTACTTTATTTGCTGTAGGCCATTTTCATAGTCAGATTTCAAGGAGCATTCGCAAACAACCATAAGGACTGACTCTAGATGTTTTTCCCAACAAATAAAATCCTTAGTCACAAAAGAGAGCTCACTTAGCAAACAATTCTCCCTTATCCAGCTTTACATTTTATCTTCTCTAGTCCAACACCAAACCTTACATGCAAGTGTGTGGTTTCTACCAGTACAAGTGGATTACATTTGGAATTTCTTTCCTGTGTAAGCAAATTCTCTGTAGAACAGAAATTGTATTTCCCCATAAGGCTGTGTTAATACCAGGCATGGTTACTTAACTAAGCTGTGTCATCTTAACTAAGCTAGGGAACCAGCAGTTTGGTCAAACACCAGTCTATACATTGCTGTAAAGTTTTTTGGGGGCAAGAATAAAGGAATAGAATCTCCCAAGGGGGAAAAAATTTTGAAGAAGTCGCTGTATTCCTGGATTCCAGTCCAAGAACAGGCACTCAGCTAACACAGCAGAAAAGGACTTAATTGGAATAATTTTATTACATAACCAACAGAAAAGCTAATCAACCAGGTTCAGAAAACTGGGGAGAGCTAGGGAAACTTTGTCATAAAGGAAAGGACCTGTCACAGGAATCAGGTTATACGAAGTGATTACTGTGAAATTATTTCATTTCCAAACTAATCAATGTATGGACATTTTGGTGGCCTTAGTATGAGATATAGAGTGGTAGAAATGCAAAGGTACATAAAATGACTCTTTCTCTTACAGAGTTCAAAGTCGTTGGAAAAGAAATTCAGTGTCCTAGGCACCCTTGAATCCCACTTTTGTTCCCTCGGCCCTGTACCTCCCAGAACTGCCCGGGTGCCGGCAGACCTCCCAAGGCACACAGTGCACCTCCACCACGTCCTCCTACTTCAGTCACAACACTGGATTGGAGTCACGACATGAAGTCCTCAGTAAATGACTGTTGAGAAAATGTAATCTTACTAGCACAACATTTAAAACAATTCATCGTCGTGTATGAGCAGAACCTAAATTAGAGTAACTCCATGTTATGTATCAGAGAATAATCAGGGACTTACACTTTGTATTGTTCAGGTTATGTAGGATAATTTAGGAAATATCTATTTAAAGATAATTCTTCCAACAAGTTCAAAGGCTACATTATTGGATTAATTATTTAAACAGATAAGCATCCTAAGAATATTGTTAAACTCTACTTGCCACGTCATTAAGTTAAAGCTAAATTTTAATATTTAATTTAATTTAATGCTAAACAAATAAAAAGAAGTGCTCTCTCTTTTAAATGAAATGGTAAACCCAAAGCAAAACATTTTGACTATATCAGGAGGGTGCTTCCTGTGAAATGCACTTACTCTTTAAAGAATTATCTATGAGTATTTGTGGAAGACTTCAAAATTTCTTAACTGTTTGACTTGGGTTTTGATAGGTCAAAAAATGCAAGATGTTTGTGTCTTTGTTGGTTTTCCTTTTGACTTTTGACTTTTTTTATTGTGAGAAAAGTTTGGACTTGTGTAAGAGTTGTGCAAAGAGCAAAAGAGTTTTCAGATATTGTACATTTGGCTTCTCTTTGCTTTGATATCTTATGTGACTCAAAGACTGTTACCAAACTAAGACATAGGTATTGGTAAAATAATATCATCAAAACTACAGAATTTCGAAGTGCATTACCAACTTTTCCACTAATTTTTCTATTTG
The DNA here is from genome assembly GCA_004363535.1 of Dasyprocta punctata. Classification (NCBI taxonomy): domain Eukaryota; kingdom Metazoa; phylum Chordata; class Mammalia; order Rodentia; family Dasyproctidae; genus Dasyprocta; species Dasyprocta punctata. The sequence goes on along the minus strand of RJWM01019545.1, from coordinate 16,825 downwards.
ATGATTTAATCCAAAATACTATGCAGCTTTTTTTTTTTTTTTTAATTTTAGTGTTGGAGATGGTACCAAAATTCTTATGCTTTCTAGGCAGGTACTCTACCACTGACCCATACCCCCAGCCCAATACCATGCTATGTTTAATTGTCCTGTTACCTGTCTCCTTCAAACTGTGACTGTTCCTTAGTTCTTTTTTTTTCCTCTTTCATTATTTTCACATTTTGAAGAATAGTGGTCAATTATTTCATAGAATGCACCTTGGTTTGGGTTTGTTTGATTTTTTAAATAATTTGACTGAGATTCTACATTTTTGATTTTTGGGAAAGATATTTCAGAGCTGGCACTCCCTTCTCAGCATATCATATCAAAGGTTACATCATGTGAATGTGTAACAGTAATAATGTGATCATAATTGACCACCTTAAATGTAAAATTAATGTGGTCCTTGACATAATTCTCCATTACATATTTATGCTTTTCCCTTTTATATTTAATATTTTGGAGAATACACTTTGAGACTATTGAAATAGGCCATTTATGTTTAAACTTTAGTCAATACATTCTATCATCCATCAGTGGACCATGCCTGTGGGAATTACTTTTATGGTATTTTAAAGGTGATTTTACATTTTCCTTTTCCTCATACATTTATTAACTGAAGTTCATTCATAAAAGAAAATTTTTATTTACTCCTTTTTATTTATTTGCTTGGCTATTCACATTTGTGTTCGTATGTACCTGTAATGCATGATTTTTGCTTTAAATTATAGTCTAATGATGTTTACATCCTTGGTGGTTTAAATTGTTCTAATTTGAGGTGCTCTAACTGTGGTCACTAGAAGCTCTTTCAGGTTAGCTCTTGTGCTTTTTGACATGTGATCGTGTGTTTTTTTCTTGACATTTTCTTAGTTTTTGAAATGATGAGGTGAGCTAGGTTCATCTTGAGTTTTTTTCCTGAGAATTACAACCCATTATTTACCAAGAGTTTCTGGATTTTTACAATCAGAGAATGGTGTTTAGAAACCAGTATTGGGGCAGTGAATGTGCTCATTGCAATTTTTTTTTCTGAATTTCAGAAAACATATGTATACAGGATACACAAAAGTGACTGAGGAAGTTTTGCATGATGGTATTGAAGAGAAGCCTACGAATACCAGCTGTGCTGAAGCTCTAACCCTCCACAAGTCCAGTCGTGGAGAAGGAGGAGACCCTGAGTAGAATGCCTGCAAGATATAAATGGAACTGAGTAGTTACTTGTTATGGACAGCATAATAGCCATAGTCCACAATTTAATGAAGGAACTTAAAATTGATTTTACTGAAATTTGTGAAGGAAGTTGGGTAGAAGATGAATTATGGATTATGGATCACAGATTGTCAGAGGAATAAGCACTGGTTACCTACAGTGTAGTTAATCATCTAAATTTGGACAACGATGTATGTACAAGCACTAAGTATTAATATGGTGGCAAGTAGTGGAAGAAATATAAATGGTCCTCAATATTTGATGAGATTATTTCCTGGCTGACCCACGGTAAACTGAAAACATCATTAAGTAGAGAATATGTTCAATCTGTCCAATCTACTGAACATCATAGCCGAACAACGCAGTAGATTTTCAGCTAGTTTCCTGTGTACCCAAGGACGACTGGAGGCTCTGTCTTGCTGTCCCAGTCCAACATGAGGAGAGCATATTTTCCACAGAGAGCTCTGGTAGTCAGGAGAAGGCCAAAACACAACATTTAACATATGGTTTCTATTGAATAAGAATCGCTTTCTCATGATTATAAAATGAAAAACTTGGAAGCTGGACCATCATAAGTTCAAGATTGTCTGTAGTTGAGATGAATGTAGGTACTTGTAAAGAGTGAGAGTTGGAATTTAGAAGATGTGAGACAACAAACCCGTATTTTTTTAATTAGTGTATTTGATATTTACATACTACCTTGATGTAAATATGAAGTAAATTTAAAAAGGATAAAGCATGTGACCATAAAATCTATAAAAATTAAGACCAATCAAGCTGCTTTGCTTCCCAGCAAAATAAGCAGAAAGAACTCATACCTAATATGTACCAGCAAAACTGCTACATTCCAGAGCAAAAAATAACAGGAACAAGAACAAGAACAACAACCTTAACAGTGCAGAAAGAAATGAAGAAATAAAAAAGCTAAAACAGACTAAAATAATTTGGGGGAAAAGTAAAATTATGACCTAATAATACGTTCCTTTAAAAATTGTTGACCTAGCTGGGCATGATGGCACACTCAGGAGACTGAGGCAGGAAGACCATTGTGAGTTCAAGGCCACGGTGGGCGGGCTACAAAGTGAGCTCAAGTCCAGCCTAAACTGCATAGCAAGTCCCTGTCTCAAAAAAAAAAAAAAAAATTGTTGACCTACTTGAAAAAAAAATTGTCTACTTTGTATAAAATAAATAGAAATTAAATTTCAGACACTTTCAAATATACAAAATATCCACTTATCTATTCTGAAAAAAAATTGTGTTCATATTTAATACACTTGACAGCAAATTTCACAGATTAAGAGATAGATTTGCAGAGATGCTTTTAAATGTGCTCAGAGTACTTGAGGACAAGAGACAGACTGACAATTTAAACTCATACCTGTTTGACTTTAGTCATCAAACGGGGTGGGAGCATTTTTCCAGAGCTTAGCAATATTCTCTCCTTCTTTACCTCCTTATCCTCTTTTTTTCCTCTCTTTATCTCTTTATTTATGAAAACAATTAAAAACTGTTACAGTTTCTTGAGCAAGAATCTTCACATTCATGACACAGTTTCATGATTTTTTTTTTTTTTTTGGTACCCGCAATCGAACTCAGGACCTTGCACTTGCCAAGCAGGCATTTTGCCACTGAGTTAAATCCCTGGCCCTCGTGACTTTTTTCTAAAAAAAGATGAGAAATAATTTTTCCTTATTTCTTCCCAGGTGAAGCCATAGCAGCAGTAACAAAAGTAATGAACTCTGTGTGCTCGAGGCTGCGCTAGACGCCGGAGCTGCAATGCTGAGCGAGATCGACAGGGCCCTGCCCGCATGGAGGGCACGACCTAGTGGGGACGACAGACAAGCACATAAAAGAAACGAAGTAGGTTGTAATAACTTTTTTAAAAAGTTTTTTTATTTTTAAAAAAGCAAAACAGAAAAAAAGGGTAGAAATGATAAAGAATTTCCAAAAAAAGTAGGGAATTAACATTAGTTAACATATTGCATATTGTTGTCTTTTAAGAAGGAAATGAAATAGATGGCAGAGAAATATTGAAAACCAAGAACTACTTTAAACCGGTTGACCAGCACCCGATCTTCTCTGAGGAGGTAAGATTTAAACTGATAAATGGTAGGAGAGAATGAGCTGACTACATGCTGGCTGGTGGGGGAGTCTAGACAAGACAAGGGTGACTACCAAAGTTTTGAGTCTCGTATGGACAAATACTTCTCAGTACAAAATCCTATTATTTATCACTTTCAAGCATTTGTTCGTTTGCTTGTGCCTGAGAGGCCAAATTCCAGGGACCGAATACAAAATGTTTATGGTCCAGGAAGGAAAAATTGCACGTCAGTTGGAAGTAGCCAATTCAAGAAAACCATATATGAGAAAATCATCTAAACCCAATGTGAGTAGAGTAACAGAACCAGAAAACAGTTAAACAGGGGATGTCTAAGTAGATGGAATTAACACAGCAAGGAAATATAAGGCTTCTAATTATCCTTTTGCACTGGATAGAAGAAGTTAGATACAGGATTTCCCTATTTTTATGGGTTGAATTTTGTTCCCCATCAAATTAATATGTTGGTACTTCTGAATGAGAACTTATTTGAAGGCAGGGTTTTTCCAAAGATAATTAGTTAAGATGAGGTCATCAGTGTGACCTCTAATCTAGGTTACTTGTGGAAGGCGCCTGAGTAAACACAGATTCCTAGACCACTCCTTCAAGAATCTGACTCAGTCTGTGGTGGGCCAAGGGAATCTGAACTTCCAGCAAGCACCTGAGTGCTTCTGGATAATTAGCCAAATTCAGGAAATGCTGATGTAAGGCATCTCACAGAAGTGCAAACCAAGCTAGACTGGCCTGTTTTTCGCTGAATGTCAAAATTGTTCAAGCTCATCTTAATGCTACCTGCTATTGAGAAAAGATTTCCTTTAAAATTTTCTGCTTATTCCTTCTGTTTGTATTTGAGTGTATATTTGATTTATCCATTGATCCCTTTTGGAGCATTCCAGAACCAATTAGAAGTATGTATGTATGCAAGACACACATGCATACATATATGTGGCACAAACACAGTCACATGTGCACATGGGATATGAAACTAAAGATAAAATATCTTCATATTTAACTACTCTACTGAAATGATCTTTGCAAATGTTGTTCTTCGGAAAAAATGCTGTATCTCTTTTTTATGATTAGATGCTATTTTCCTCACTAATTCTAAATCACTTTTGTTTTAGGAGATTAACAATGGTTACTATATTGCATATTGCTAACTTCAAATTATTTGCTTAGATTGCAAGATATAGGCATGAAAAACTGTTCAAACAATGAAAGTACAAACCATTCTTTTTTTTATGAGCTAAGAGATTACTTTTTTTAATGAAATGAATTTAAAATTCTTAATTGGCATTCTTGGAATCTGATGTCACTGCATATAGAATGTCACTTAATAGGGCATATTTCCTACAGTTTCCTTCAAGTCTCTCGCTGAAACACTTCATTCTCATTCCCATTTGGGAGTTAATTGAGGTGGGCAGGAGTTTCATTTTGCTGATTGACTTTTTCAGGTAGCTCCACCCAAAAGAACTCCATACAACGCTACTTTTTTAGACGAGTGTCTTTCAGCAAATTACAACTACCAGGACCAGATGGGTGGAGAAAGGAGGAAAGAATGCCCTCTGTATTACCGTTGATTAAATACTACATATAGCATTCTAACTCACAATGTCTGTTACCAATATTTGTATATCTCAAATCAGCATGGGATTCTAGAAATACACATTTCACTTTGCCATTTATTCAGGGAGGTAAATATCTAGTGACTGCAGCAGACACAGAAGATTTTCCAGATCCAGTAAAAAAACAAAATAAAAAAAAACATACAATGCATAATCATCAAGAACAATAATAAAATTGCGTATTTGGTGACAATTGCCTATGAGAATCTAATTCTTTATTTTCTGCTTGACTATAATTTCTCTTTTTATTCATAGGTAGTTTTCAAGTATTCCTCCAAATATTCTGCAGATAGAATTTTTTTTTTAATGTAGGCTCAACATGTTTATTCTGTTTTAATTCTTTTTCAAAAAAGGGAAACTTATGTACTCACGTATGTATGCTTAAACTCACAACTAGAGATAGAATAATGTTATTCAAGTTTAAAAGAGAATCAAGCCAAATAGAAAAAACCATCAATATTATGTTGGTCAATGATTAATAATCAAATTTTTAAAAATAATCAACTTACTAGAAAAGATAAAAATTAGGGGAAAATTCTGATTTACAACTTTTGATGATTTTAGTGCTTTTTGAATTAGCACTTTTTCAGAGCAAGTAGAAATTTATCACTGCATTCATTGTTAGTAAGAATATACACTGGTTACTCTTTTTGTGATGCAAGTTAGCTCTATGTAGCAAGACAAAAATGCATAAAATGTCACATTGATAGTATGTACCTTTGAAACAATGTGATGGAAATGTCACGGTTTCCCAGTCTCATCATAAGAAAAAATCAGACACAACCCAGTAGGACATATTGATAGTGGACCAGTACTCATTAAAATGATCAAGGGACAATTTGAGAGACTGTTACAACCAAGGGGAGTCTCAAGAGTCACGGCGGCTCTGTGTTATGTGGTAAGGGAAGATCCCTGGAAGGGATCTGGGTACAGAAAAAGACATTGAATGAAGTCTAAGGAAATCCAGAAAAAAATCCCACCTGTATTAGTCAATAACTCTGTACTGATATTGGTTTATTAATTTTAAAACCATCTCATACCGGTAATAATAATGCGAGTAGTGTGAAATATGTGGAAATCATACCATTTTTACAATTTTTTCCTGCAAAATGTAAAACTATTAAATGACATAAAAACAATACAAAAGTTATGATCTTTATCTGTTGATAAGTATTTAGCAACAACTATTATAATATGTCATATTAAATTTTCTTTTCTGTCAGATAAAAATTCCCTGTTCTTCCTTTTTATCTACTCTTTGCATAGGTCCTGCCTCTATTCTTGAAGTTTTTAATCATTTTCTTTCTTTCTTTCTTTCTTTTTTTTTCATGGCACTGGAGATCAAACTCACAACCTCACACCTACCAGGCAGTCCTTTAAGCCACTGAGCCAAACTGCTGGCCCTGGTTTTTTGAGGCATGGTTGCACTATGTAGCTCAGGCCAGCCTCGAACTCCCAGCGCTTCACCTACCTCAGCCTCCCAAGTGCTGGGATTAAAGGTGTGTGCCACCACACCTGGCTTTTAATCATTTTCCGAAGAAACATTATTCTTTTATGTTTATTGGTGTTGACTATACTTTTTCCCGGATTTTGTTCTCTATTTGGCCCCTCTGTCTGGCTAACTTCTGTCCATCTCTCAAAAGTCACTGAAATATCATTCTTTCCATAGTGACAAGCTGAATCTGGTGGCATTGGTTTCATGTCAGTACGTGCAGCTGTTATTTCATTATTTTGTGCTATCATTTTTTTCTCATCCGTTTTGTATCATACTGTGAGATGATGTTGCATCTGTAGCCTAAAAACCTGGCAAAGCATCACATAGGTAGAAGGGCCATACAAGACATCAGCTGAATAAAGTTGGTCCTGCACGGACCTACTTTTTCCTCAGGTTCCTTTTGTCATTCCCCTGTTCACATATCTTCCTGAGCCTCTCCTGTTTTAGGAGTTTTCTATCTTTTTTCAGCTTATCTACTTCCAAATTTTCTATCTTTTTTCTGCTTATCTACTTCCTTTCTTCAGGTAACATCTACCTTTACGGAATATGCTCATTTCTTTCTTATCTCAGCTTCATTCCCTCTGGAGGACTCATTTGTTTATGTCTCTCTCTTTTGAATATTTATTTTGCCTGAGCTCTGGGCCCCTGTCTTATGCTTGCATTTCTCTCAGATCACTTGGTTTTGGGCTCATTAACATGCCACGATTGTCAGGTTTTCTGAGTACTCCAGTCTACATTCAATGTTCCTCCCATAAATGTCTGAAACATTCCAATTCTGTATGAACATTTAGGATGTGATTATGTATTTCTGTTTTTGTTCTTTGATATGCGTACTTTTTTTTTAACTAACAATGCTGTACTCATTTCTGGGGTGTAATTGTTTCTCCCTGCTCATTTTTTCCCCACAATTTTGAACAATGTTCTGGACAAAACAAATACATCAACAGGGACTTCCTAATAAGTCCACTTGTTTTAGACTAGCACTATCTGTGGACCTGGGAAAGTGTTGGACCCATTCCAAACTGAATCCCAACTCTGGGAATGGAATCTAGGCGTTCCTAACCTCAGCATTTTCCAGACTCGTGTTCCCTGGACTATCCCTCTGCAGGAGGATTGTCTGTTACCAATTGATTGCAGAAACGCCATATAACGCAATGATAATTTCTGCCCAGTGGCTAATTGAGGCTATTTCATAAAGCGAGTATGTTTTAGTGGGTGTAGCTGCTTTTGTTTAACATTAATCACTCTTAATCCTTGTACATAAAGGAAACCATAGTGGTTTAAATGAATGTCAGGCAGAGAAGTACATTCTTAATATAGATTAGTATGAAAGTATTCAAGGATCACTATCATAATTTTCTTTCTCCCTCCTGTCTGTTCTACATGTTATATACTATCTCTGCAAGTTAAAAGTTCTTGTGTACTCTACCAATGAAAATAGAAGTCTAGGTGTGTAAAAATATTTCTCTCCAATGCATGTTTTGTCTACTTGTTATTTGATGCAACTAATAAAATCAAAGAGTTTCCTGACATTTGTCATTTATCGCAACTGAAATCTACTAAGAGATTTGCAGAATGTGGAAATCCGAATCATATGCTGAGACCTTAAAGCAACCCAAAACATCTAATTTTAAAAACTCTTATTTTATATCTTGAATTTTTACTTTTCATCAATTTATTTCCTTAAGACGTAGCCAGGTCTACCAACTTACAGGCATAAACCTAAATCCAGGCTCTCTCCCAGATGGATGGTGTTAACTGAGGCAAATCCTTTTTCTCTCAGAGTGCTCTCATTTGGTAAATGGAAGGTTAAATCCTGTGTATGTGTTGTATTTTTTGGAACATTGGAAAAAATCCAAATAGTACAGTTTGCCACTTCCCTCCTCTATGTTGAGGTCCATCACTTCACGCCCCTCACTGGGCTCCATTTCTCCCTTCCGAACTTCCCGGGTCTCGGGGATCCACCTCCCTCTTCTTCTCTTCCCTAGGTTACTAGGTGCTGATGTCTGGTCACTTAGTCTGAAAGAAGTTGATTTGCCACTGCTCACTGCTCTGCCATCTTCCCAGAAGTGAGCTCAAACCATGCAAAGAATGAAAATGCCTCTCAAGTTCAAACTTGACAGATGCCATTAAAGCAGACACAAAGCAGCCCTCATAGCATACGTTACCTACTGGAACCCAATGTCTTGTCTTCAGTTGTGCGTGGTGTGAATATGTCATTCTGCTAATGAGAGGAAGGATATATATATATATATATATATATATATATATATATCTGCCATTAGCAAAATAGTCTTCTAATACCCTGGGTGGAGGCCATCTCAATATCTACCTTCTCTCTAGTAAAACAACAAATCTCTTGATTTTAAATTATTCAGTTTCAAATAACACCAGCTGAATTTTAACCAAATATACTATAATGTTCCTTTTGGAGTAATGACAAAATCTCAAGAAAGTCAGCAGAGCTTTCAGTGCTAAGCTGGGGTAAAGCTCATCTTTGTTATTGTGCCTGAGACCTCCATCTGCCTTAGGAAAACAACTGGCATGCAGGTATCACACATATCTCCAAAGTATGGCAAAAATCACAGAAGCACTTGTTCAAGGTTTTGCAGGAAGGAAAACGTTTACCAAAAGACAGGGCAGTTTTTAATCTTCTCTGTCCACACAGTAGAAATCATTTTATTTTGCCAGGCAGAATGGTTTCATGTTTTTATTTTTATTTTTCTAATTACTTGCTATTACATAAAAATCGCATAGTGAATAATCATGGGAAATATTGGAAATAACAGCAATCTAACGCTTTGCCTTCATGCTTAGGTCTGCAAAGCAATACCAGGATCGCTGAGATCACAACATGATTGTTCTAATAACTTTATTTGTCTTTTGTTCATTTGTTTGTTTGTTGGTCAGTACCAGGAATCAAACTCACAACCTCGCGCCTGCCAAGCAGGTGCTTAAACCACTGTGCCAAAGTCCTGGCCCTTGCTCTAATAACTTTAGGTAAGATCAAATTACTAAAAATATTTCAGGAAGCACTGTTCAGAAATGGGTCAGCAGACATTTATTATTGGTGTACTCAAAATTGACTGTAGGGCCCTTGAAGAATGGATTTTACTTTTAGTTTAATAATAAAGAAAATGGAAATGATTCCTTTGAGTATGCTCCATAATAACTATAAAAATAGCAACTTGCATTTTAGTCCTACAAATCAATTTATAAAACTATGGCTGAGTTTTCTGGTTGCTATTTCAGAAAATAGAAATAGTTACTCAAGGAAGATTAGGGTTTAAATAATCTTATAAAACAAAAATATCATTTCACTTTCATTAGATTCAATGAAAAATAGCAATTTTCTCATCTCACAAGAGGCCCTGTGGAAGAGGGAGTTTTACTGATGAATTTATTTGGATTACGTTAAGTGTGCTGATTTTTTCACATTTCCTAGTTTGTGTCACTATATGAAAGGTGCATGCACATCCTAAGAAGATATCCGGTGGCTTGACAGTCATGGAGAAGTGCTCAATATCATCAGTAGGCAAATGATTCAAATCATAGTTTTTAGCTTATCCAAGTATCAATATTTTTAATGAAATCGTAATATTCAATTCTTCCTGGAATATTTATTTTTTCATTCATTTTTACTAAGGACATATCTTGGTCCTCTGTGTTTGAGATTTAAATTGGCTTTTTATGTTGAGTCATTAAACCCCCATCTTTTGACCTAGAACTTCAACTTATGAAGCTCTATCTCAAAAAATAATCCTAAATCCAAAAGGATAATTTTGTATAGAGACTGTCTTTATAGTAATGACAAATTGGGAACAGCTTAGATGACCACTGTTAGACAGTGGCAAAATCAATTTTGATATGTGCACTTGAAGGAATTTATTACTGTCATTCACGAGGTGTTGATATAAGGCTCATTATGACACAGAACTAATGTCACACCCGGGCAGATTTTACAGTGTGAAGGGGAACAGGCACTTTGTAAAACTACATCCATTGCGCAGTATAAACATCACTAACAATTCCATATACAGAAACTAGCCTGGAAAGATATACACTGACATGTTACCTTTAGACCATAGGTGAAGTTACTATCCTAATATTCTTTTTTTTATTAGTACTAGTTTTAGTATGTAAAATTCCTTGTGGGGAATTCATACATGTACATACTGTATCTTAATCCTTATTTTAATCCCTGTTCTCTTCCCTCTTTCTGCCCTCTATCCATCTGTTGATCCCTTTCATTATTCTGTACATGTTTGCGATACATAAAGTTTATATTCCTTGTGTGGAGTTGATGCATGTATGCAATACGTCTTCATTCCTTTTTTTATTCTCTATCTTTCCTTTCCTTCTTCCTCCCTCCCTCAATCCCTTTCCCCTTTGAGAAAAGCATATCTCAGTACGAACAATTGTCTTTTTTTTGTTGTTCTTTTCTTTCATTCTTTCTTTCTTTTTTTTTTTTTCTTTTTTTGAGGTAGGGTCTTGCTGTGTAGTTCATTTAGGCTGGCCTTGAATTTACTATATAGCCCAGACTGGCCTCAAACTTGCAGCGATCCTCTTCCCTTGGTCTCCCAAGTGCTGGGATGACAGGCATGTGTCATTGCGCCTGGCTCCTATTATCTAGCTTTTATTTTGCTCTTTATTTATACTTCAGGTTTCTCATATAATAGAAACAATATGATATTTGAGCTTGTGGGTCTGATTTACTTCACTTAATATTATGGTCTCAAGGTGCTTCCATTTTCTTAACGAAGTGTGGGGGTGAGTATATATTCTCAAGTTAATAATGTGATTTTTAATATGCAGAGTAGACAACTAGTAGTAAGATTCCATCTATAAAGCCAAAACACTTTTCAAACTATCAATTTGAAAAACCACCAGAGAAAATCACAATTGTACCAAACAGGTAGAAATAAATACCAGTTTAAAATACTGGTTATATTCATTTCACCAGGATTTTAATACTAGCCCTAGTAGCAGGCTACATGAGCTAATTTTCAAAATGAATAATGCACTCTAAATTCCATGAGGGGCAGACACACTGTATTCAGTGTATCACCAGAATGGTGGATAGTACTTAGATATAGAAGGTGTTCATAAATAACTGATAAACAATTTGCTAGTGTTATTAAAATTATGATAAAGAAAACATTGCATGCTAATTCAATTTTAGAATATTTTTGTGCTACTTTGTTTTTATACATGTTCATGTATACTTACAAAGGTAAAGCATACATAAATGTAAAGTAGTTTGTAATTATTTTAACATTATATCATATCATCTGGATACCACACCAATTCAGTCACTTACCCCAAATACTAAACCATTTTGAAACTTGCCTCTTTTTTCTTAGTGGCCCCTTTCTAGCTTTCCGCATTTAGAAAGAAAAGATAACAGTTTAAATCTAACACCAATATCCTCATCTCCTTGTTCCAGGTATATAATCAATGGTATTAGGATATAAATCAGGTTAAGATGTTTTAACAGTTTTAAACATTGTGTGCATTTACCTTTTATTTGAACTACAGTGAAACTGACATTTTAACTGAAGTTGAATGAATTCTGCCCAGGTACTGACCAAATCATGTCTAAAAGATGTTTCTGTCCCAGTCTAGGCAGTCTTTTAAATTGGGGGTTAATTTTACATATACTGTTTACACTTGTTTCCTTACTCTATTGTGTTGTTCTTGCCACATCTAAACTTTGTCATGCCCTTTTTTTTCTAACGGTAAATCTGTGTTGTGAAAAATGTATGATGTGCTACAAATTTTATGCATGGTAAATTAAGTTACAGCTTATGTAACCTGTAAAACATTTCTTGTAAATTACTTAATTTATTTTTCCATTTCTGTACAGTTTCTTATGTAAATTTTTAATATATTAGTTGTGGCCCATTCTGTAAACATTCCCATACTATTTTCTTTAGTGCTTATTTGCATGAGAGAAACTTAGGTTTCTTTTGTTTGTATTATGTAGCCATTATGCCAATTTTAATGTCTGCCTTTTCTGTAGTTTAACTTTTTCTAATTTTGTTAACATTTTAAATGCTTGTTAGAATCCTGCTTTTTATTTCCTATTTTCCAAATAAATTCTAAGTTGCTTGCTAAGGTAAAAGAAAAGAAAACGTTGCATTAGTAGGAATCTGTTGGGTTGCACACCTAGCTGCTATTCCTCCTGCTTCTGTCTGGAATCATAGTTGTTTCTGGGAAATGACTTCTTTGCCACTTTTTCCCATGTGGTCTGGCTCACTCCTTGCCATTAAATTGATGTTTTAGGTGCAGTCCACAGGGATTACGTTTGGCTTAGACGCTTGAAAAGAAGACAGGCTCTTCCACCTAGAACTGCTAAACTAGTGGCATGTAATCTTGAACCCACTGGTGCTATCTTTGCCTCAATGCTGGGAAAACTGAATAACAATGAAACCAACACAAAGACTGGCAGATCCAAGAGATACAGAGAACCTGTGCTTGACTCTAGGATATTCTCAAACTTGGCAGTTACTTGACCTAACAAAGCTCTTCATGCTCAACAATTTTGTTTTGCTTCTCTTAAACTAGTTTGATGAGCCAGGCGTGGTGGCGCACGCCCGTAATCCCAGCACTCAAGAGGCTGAGGCAGGAGAATCACCGCAAGTACAAGGCCAGCCTGGGCTACAAAGTGAGTTCAAAGTCAGTTTGATTTAGGCATCCAAACTGAATAGAAAGAGTACTACATTATTCAAAGATAGATATTAACATTTCTTTTCATAGCTCTGTCTACAATTTTGGTAATAACAGGAGTGGTTATTTTATGGACAATCAATCATTACAAAATAATTGCTAGTAGATAGCAGGACACATAGTTTGTTTTGAATTTTTAGTAAATTTTTATCCAGAAAAAGTCTGAGTCCAGTGGAATTGAAGGGACTTTCCACTTCAATATGCTTTACTGCAGGGCCCAAGACGTTGCTTTTTACAGCTAAGGCTTTTTTTTCCTTTGTTCATATGCTTCTCAGACTGAGTGTGCTGCCTGTTTTTACTTTTATAGCTTCTGTTATCTTCAGTTGTGTGTATTTAGGGCAGAGTACCTTGATACAGCTTCTGCAGTATGTCTGGCTTTTCTATCAACCTATCATTTTAGAAGGAACTGGGTCCTCTGACGGGGGTTGGAATTCTATCTGTAAATAGCTTTTTAGGACCTTAAACATTCAAAACCAGCCCTTTCAACAAGATGGTCACAAACAATTCTTAAGAAAATTTTCACTGTATTTCTATAAAGCACATTATTTAAATTCATGGAAAATTATACTTTCTTTAAGGATTAAATAAATAGTTCACATGGGCCTTTACATTTAAATCCCTTTATGACCAAAAACATGTGGTGGAAACCGATTACACAGCATCTCCATACTTACAATTTGCTATAGTGACTCATTTTGCTCTATCTTTTGAACTTTTTTGTGTTCTCTTTGAAAAAGCAAACTTTTTAGTCCCAGGGTTTTGTCTTATTTTTGCTTTCTGTATGGTGTTCCTCTCTCAATAGATAGAACAGAACCTAAAATATAGACCTTTAACAATTTGTTCAAAGAATAAGCCTATACATCTCTTTAGGTAGCTTCTACCTAAAATAAAACCACGAGTGACACCATGGTGGCACAGAGACTCAGCATAGAGTGCTTACCCTCTCACTTGCCTGTGGGCAAAGGACACATTCTTACTCCTCCATGGCTCCATCGTATCCTAAAATAATCCTTCATTGGACTCTTGGGAAGATTCATGGAAATACTTGCTATGGTTCTTGATTTGTAGCAGTAATGCAGTAAATATGGATTTTAATTATCTCTCTATGCCTACACAGAGAGATAATTAAAATTTTTGATGCCCTTCTCTCACTTCCATCACTACCATTGAGTGCATCTAATACCACTGAGCTCACTCAGTTGTGGCAGAAACATTGATGATCAAGAGTGGCATGGACTCCAGGAAGAGAAATATCTATGCCTCCAGGAACCCGCCATGTTGGGTCTGGAAGGATCCAACCAGAAGACAACCAGCCTGCCTTCCTGGTGAGTGGCGTGAGCAGTGTGGACTCCAGGAAGGGAAAGATCTGTGCCTCCCATGTGCCTACTTGTGCATGGGCTGAGAATCAAGGACTCCCCCACCAAGCTACCTGCTGGTTCAGAGGACCCACTAAGTTGGTAGCAACTAAGATACATAAAGCAACTAAATGCTTGTATTGTTTGGGGTTGATTTTGCAGGCCTGGGGCCGGCAGTCTGAGCATCTCTTGGGAGGATAACAGTATGCAATGTAGCAAATATGGGGGATTCCCTTCTGTCTTGTCTTTGAGGCCCAATATTGTTCTCATTGTTTTGTTTTATTATAATTTTTTTGCTTTATTTCATATTCTGCTTTGATTTGTTTTATTGTTTTGTTTTTGGTTTGATTTTACTATACCTGATGCAATGGTTAACTATTGTGAAGATAACAAGACATACTATAGTAGTTATTGTTTTCCTAGTATCTTGCTTTGAAGTTCTGTACCTGTTCTACTGCTTTGTTTTGATTGACTGTGTTCTGTTATGTTTTGTTGGATTTTACTATCTTTAAAATAAGATTAAAAAAAAGAAAAAGAAAAGAAAAAGTCTTCATTACAAGAGTCCTGCATGGTTACAAAACCTAGAAACTATGACATTGCTGTAACACTAGGCTAGGACATCCAGGGCATTACTCGCACCGCACAAGTAATCAGGACGAATGAAGTGCATTTAATGATTCTGGGTCTCACGCATCACAGTTGTCCTAGAAACACAAATAAGAATAGAATATATGGTTTCACGTGCAACAAAAGAAACCAATAAGAAAATGGGATCCCAGCTACCTCTTTATTGTTTGACTTTTATTAGGTCGATATACTCTGAGAAACAACTTGTCATGTCCAGAGGCCTAAACCCAGTAGACAGAAAATCATAGGGAGTAGACACAATGCATCTGTAAAGTTGCCAGTCTCTGAGTTACGATGAACTATGTGACTACACCTAAATGCTTAGATGGGGAGATAACCCCTGATGGATGTGATTACACACGCTTATGCCCTCTGATTTGCCAATGGCAGTCTAGGAAGTATCACCTCTTTGCATAGAATTTGTGCACACTTTACATTTCCACCCAGGGGCAAGGCAGGTTAGGAAGGTTAAGAAGGAGGGGAGGCCGTGGGTGGCGATAATAACCAGGGAGGAATACTTAGCATCAACCTGGGGGGAAAGGGAGGAGGGCTGAGGACGGAGGGTGTTCCCTCCTGCCTCTGCCTATGTGTTAAGTGGCAGGAGAAATTTTGAAAGCTGCTGTGGGGAGGAGCCAGTGACTGGGTTTGGGGTGTCTGGGACCTCACTCTCCCCACATGTAGGAAAACCTCTTTACATTCAGACCTAATTGGATTGGAAGGAGGAAGGCTGACCGCGGAATAGGAGGAAGCCATCCTCCTGCTGCTCCTCCTTCTGTCATTTATCACTTGCCTCCTGACTCTCTTCCAAAGCAAGCTCAGCAGGGCCAAGGTGGCTGAGAACATCCAGAAAGGGCCAGCACCTACTTAGCTGCCCTGTGCATCCCAGGCTACCCCATTAGCTGGTCACCGGCCAGGCCACTGGGACCGCTTCTGATGGCTGTGGCCTCCGCTGCCCCAGGGAGCATCTTCTGTAAGCAGCTCCTTTGCTGTCTCCTGGTGAGTAACAACTAAAGGATTAGGGAATCAAGCATGTCAGTGCCCGCTTCCTCTCTCCAACATGGGCTTGAAAGAGAGAAGCAGCAGAGATGGAAAGCAGTTAAGACAGACTGGGAAAACAAAAGCAGATCTAGGAAAAATTCAGGGAAGGATTTAGAGACTTGTAATCCAAGATGAGGAATGTTTAGTTTGCTCTTCAAGTGCCCATGACCAGATGTTAAAGTTTTTCAGGGGAATCCCGTGTCCAGTCTTGCTGTGGTTCTTTTATGAGTAGTAGAGTAAATTCAGTCCTTAGGCATCTGGTCCAGGGGTTCTGAGGTTTGTTTTGCTACTAGTCATTAAATAATCTCATGGGTTTAACATGCTTTCTTCCACTGGGCTGCAGGGGGAGGAAAAGGAAGATAAGAATTATCCCAGATTTTCTTAATTTACTCAGGTAGAACTAAGGGAAAGGCATAACTTTTACTTTAAGCAAGCTGTTTAACTCAAGGAAAAAAATATGATCAATGAAAATGCGAATAGGCCGTGGATTTAGCTCAGTGGCAGGCACAAGATTCTGAGTTCGATCCCCTGCACCAAAAAAAAAAAAAAAAAAAAAAAAAAAAAATGCCATTAACTTGACTTCCACTTGCATTTTTGATAGCTTTGTAAGTTGTTT
>RJWM01019544.1:0-38841 GCA_004363535.1 Dasyprocta punctata | reverse complement strand
TTCTCTTTGTGTCTTATATTGTTCATTCAAAGTTTTGATCATTTTCTTAAGTTCTTCTATTTTTTTATCTTGCTCTTCTTTAGATACACACAACATTTCTTTAATAATGATTCTCATTTCATTTTTTAGCTGAGAGAATATTTCTGATTTGAATTTCTCTATAGCTTCATCAAGCTGTTTCTTTACTGCATTTTCTATCATTTCAGAAAGTTCAGTTGTGTGACTCCCACTGTCTTCCATTTCAGTGTCCCTTGGGTTTGTTCTTAGTGGGCTGGGGGACTGAGACTGCCTCTTGGTCTTTCGTTTTGTCATTTTCTTCTAGAACCTATGTGGCTCTGCGTCCTGCGAGGCTGACCAGGCGTTCCCTTGTGGGTCGCGCTGAGTCGCGGGTCACACTGAGTTGCGGCACCCGATAGAGCTGGATCCTGTGTGCGTCAAGTGAGGGTGTCCTCCTGGGGCATGCAGGTGGAGCCTCCACCTTAACTGGGTGTGGGCCAAGGCCTCCCTGGTCCCAGGGAGCTAGGCAGAGTGTACCCCAGAGTGTGATGCCACCCGGACCCTGAGTCTAGCAGCAAGGAGTTCAGAACAACATTTGTGCCGGGCAAGCCTGGGTGAGTCCCAGGCCTACAGTGCCAGGGCCTTGCCCCTGGCTAGGCAGGGCCAGCAAACTCTAGGAAGTGGTGCAAGGGCTGCTCCACTGAAGTATGGAGCTCACACACACTCTCTGCACTCTGGTGGGGGGAGTCCAAACTCTCCAAGCCCTGCAGCTATGCTGCTCAGTCCCTGCTGAGCAACCTTGGGTTCCTGGGCTGAGCTGTCCTGGGCTGAGTACCTCTGTGTCCTGCGAGGCTGGCTGGGTGCTCCCCTGAGGGTTGTGCTGAGTCTTGGGTCACGCTGAGTTGCGGGACCCAGTAGCGCTGGATCCTGTGTGCAGCAAGTGAGCCTCATTTCATAGATTTTCTCTTCCCTCTGTTACTGGTATCCTTTTTTGTGCAGAAACTCTGTGATATGATGGGATCCCACTGGTTGATTCTTTTATTAGTTCTTGTGTGACCTGGTTTTAGTTGGAAAGACATATCCAACTCCTATGGCTGCGAGAATTTTACGTATTTTGGCTTTCAGCAGATGAACTGTTTCTGTTCTAATGTTTAAATCTCTCATCCATTTTGGTTTTAGTTTACTAGCTGTTGAGAGAGTTGGTTAAAACTTTTATCATGTGAATAGCCAGTTTTTCCAGCACAATTTATTCAAGAGTTTCTTCCCACCAGTAAAGGAATTTGGTCCCTTTGTGTTAAGTAAGATAGCCAAGTGTGGCTAGAGTTATTTCTATGCCTTCTATTTTGTTCCATTGATCCACTGATGCATGAGTGTGTTTCATAAACAATGCTATGCAGTTTTACTTGGGGTAACTGTGGAATATAACTTAAAATCCAGGATTATGATGCCCCCTGACTTGCCCTTCTTGCCTAGAGTTGCATTGGCTATTCTAAGTCTCTCCTCATTCTATAAGAATATTAGAATTGCATGCTCCAGTTTTTTCTGGTGGTACTGTGAAGTAGATCACCTCTGGAGATAGATAAGGCAAAAAACGACTTTGGGAATTCCAGCCCTTGGCCCTGGGGCAAGGAAGCCTGCAAGATACCTGGGCAATCTTTCCTAGTGGCGGGGCCTGGCTATGCTTTACTTAAATTTTTGTATCTTTGAAGTTCACAGGTTCAACTTACTATCATCTAGCAATCACACTTTATAGGTTAATAAAGGCACACAGAAAAGAAAAGCCTATTTACTCTTAATTAACACATGTAAGGCATAAATGTAAATTCTTCCCCTACAAGCTATTGTGGAAGCTAAACAATTGTTGTAAACTACCTCAGTTTAATCTCTGAAGGGAGGGAGTAATCTAAAACTCCACTGAAAAGTTTAGGGAGAGTTCCTAGTCTACTAGCAGAGAAATAAATATACTAGATAAATAGAGATTTTCTATTGTTGGAGGGCCAGTGCTCACTGAGGAAACCTTGGGTGTCTTGGCCATGGCCCCTCAGTTCTCAGTTTCTATTAGCTCGAATAACCAGAGATCAGTCTCCAGAAAGGAATCCAGATGTCTGTCTGGTCAACACTCCATTGATTCCATTGGCCACTGGCTTCAATGGGGATTCACAGAACAGGTGCTGGGGAAATCTGCCTTCTGCTTTTAGGAGTGACAGGTGTTATAGTGATTAGCTGGCAGAGTTCTATAAGGGATAGTTAAAAGCCTGAGCAAGATCACTACCTAGTGTTCTGTAAACTTACAATAAAGGTTTTAAAGTCCACAACTTGAAAGGTGGGAGAGCCTCCTTAGTCTAAAATGTTTAGGTCCTGTAAGTGTGCTGCTCTTGGGAACAGCTCCTTCCGGTGCCATCTGGGAGGCAGTTCTCCCCACTGTGTCTCAGATTCAAACTCCAGAGATCGTGGCCCAGAACGCTAAGCGGGGACATGGCTTTTATGTGTGTTCTCCTGGACAGGCACAATTCTGATGTCTCATCTGACCCAGAGATGGGCTCTGTGTCCTTTATCTAAGATGACTTACCTATCTTTGGCATTAGCAAATGCTCAATTTCTATGGGCTTAATTTAGGAGGAAAAGTTTGAAATAGTCTAGAATTCTTTCTGATCTTACATGCCTCTATAGGAAAAGTACAGTGGGGAAATGAGTAGAAGCAAAGCCAAAGAAAGGAAACTGAAGCACAGCAGGCCTGACCTTTCCTCTAGAGGATAGAGGAGGATCAGAGCCAGTCTGTCTCAGTGAAACCTGTCCTCCAAGTCTTGAGACCAGCCACTAGCCTAGTGCTGCTTAAATGGTGGAAGGAGTCCTGTGTTTTTATTGTAGGCATGTATATTTTCAAAGTCTGAGCTAGATTTCATTTGAGAACCATTTTTACAGAAGTTTACATTAAAATCTACCAGAGGTACTCTAATATTATTTATTCTAGTGCTATTATCTAAACAGAGTCAAGCAAGGAGTACCAGTAAATTTAGCAACTAATTTAAATGCAACATGTACAAGAACAAAATAATAAAAATATCCCCTTAAAGAAATATCATAACCTTATAATTTTCCCAGTTTTAACTTACTTTACATTATTTTATAAGAGACAAAGGAATTATAAACAATGGGGAAAGACCAAACAAAATTTGAAGCATAAAAATTTGTTATGTAAATGAGTCTCACTCCAGAATCTATGAAACAAAATCAAACTCTTACCTCTGTCAAATGATCTTGGTGGGAGAACTCCAAATGATATAAGGGGATGAAACTCCCAACTTACTATATGTCCAGCATGACTCTGTGTTCTCTAAAATTGAAGAATGAATTTTAGGAACAACAGAGATTAAGAGCACAATACATTTATTGAGAAAAAAAACTTCTGTCTGAGGGACAGAATGGGTCCTGAATGGTTTGCCAAAGACTCTGTCATTTCTAGAAACTTTTATAGAGTAAAACCATGAGGTTAAATGGGTCCACGGTGGGAAAAATGGGAACTTGCAAAGTGGGCAGAAGATGGGACATAACTATGGTTAACCAATAAGATAATTACTCAGCTAAAATTGATTAAATCAAGGACAAATGGGGAAGCGAGTCACTTAGTAAGGGGAGTTGCTTAACAGCAGTGACTTCCTGTAGGGGGGTGGGATGCTGACTCATGACTTCCTCAGGGTGATGGAGAACTCTTTACAATATCAGTCCTTAGGATATGGGTGCATTTGTTTGATCTTTTGTCTTGAAGCCTGGCCCACAGCAGGTGGTTTCTGTCTCCCCCACAGCTGCAAAATATCTGGGCTTCTACACTGGCTCCTTGGGGGACCAAGCCCTGTATGACTTCCTATAATACTTCTAACTCACTCAGCTACTTGTAATATTCCCTCCTCTGAAGAAGTAACCTGAACTATGAGGGGTTAATGACCCATCTGATTTTTCAGGCTGAAGGGGTCTTAGTTGTGGATCTGCAGTCAGGGGTGCTTCTCCAAAGATTCTGCCTAGAGGCCCTCAATACACACCAGGCATTTTTTCTTGAATAGGCATCCAGTTTTAAGTCTGGAGGAGACAAATGCAAACAAACAGTTAAGTATGCATGGACCAAATAATAGTATCAATAGGATAGCTGTAAGTACAGTTAACAAAGATTTTTACCAAGAAGAGCTGAAGCTAGTTCCTATCAGGATAAAGTCCAGGAAATTTTAGAATCTGGCATTTTATGCATTTTCTAAAGCATTCCTTTTCATGGAAATTTCTTATTTCTCCAACAAGGCTTAAGGGAAAATATTGAAATATAGTTAAGTTGAGATTGAAAGATAACAATCTTTTAGGGCTTGAAACACTTCACTGCAAAGCCTATGAGATTTTACAGTTTATCTGTAGAAGTTGGCTGGGATTCTAAAGGAAGTATCTGTGTATGTGATTGGTTGCCTTTAACTAATTAAGGTTTTCAGCCTCCCAGCCAGGAGCAAGGCCTCAGACCAACACTCCTGTGATGCTCCTATTCTAGCCACTAGGTCCAGAGGCTCTGAACTCCAATTGGGCAGGCTCAAGGCCCCCCATGCCACAATCTGGGTGCTTCCTTACTAGCTGTAGTGAGTATCCAAGCACTGTCCATTCCAGAATCCAAGAGCAATCCATCAGGGGAACACCTGGCCAGCCTCACAGGATACAAGGGTACCTAGCCCAGCACTGCCCAGAGACCCAGAGCTGCCCATCAGGGAGTGACCAGCAGGTACAGGAGAATCTCAGCTCCATCCATCAGCACACAAGTACACAGTCCCATGGTTCAGGGGTGTGTAACAGATTGAGAACTCCACCCAGCCAGGAGCAAGGCCCCAGCCCAACATGCTGGAGGAGCCCCCAGGCTAGCAACGTGACCCAGAGGATCTGAACACCTTGCAGTCAGGCGCCAGGCCCTAGCAGCACCACATTCCAGGGATGTGTCCAGACTAGCCCACTGGGTCCTGGAGTTTCTGAACTCCACCCAGCCAGGTGCAAGGCCACCCTCTCCACAATCCAGGGTGCGATATTGCTAGCAGAAGTGAGTATCCCCACTCTGCCCAGCCCAGCCTCGCTGCTCAATCCATCAGGTGAATGCCTGGCCAGCCTCACAGGACACAAAGGTAACGAGCCCAGCCCAGCCCAGTGCCCCAGAGCCGCCCTTCAGGGAGCAACTAGGTGATCCTGGAGAAATTGAGCTCTGCTCATTGGTGCACAAGGCCCGAGTCCCATAGTTCAGGGGTGAGTCCTGGGTTCAGAACTACACCCAGCCAGGAACAAGGCCCCAGCTCTACAAGCTAGAGGTGTGGCTAGGCTAGCCACGTGGTCCAGAGGATCTGGACTCCTTGCAGTCGGGCACAGAGAATCTGAACTCCTTGCAGTCAGGCACCAGGCCCCAGCAGAACTGCACTCTGGGGGCATGGGAGACTAGCGGCCTGGGCTCTGGAGGTTCTGAACTCCTCCCAGCCAGGTTCAAGTCCCCCCCACCATAATCCGGGGTGTATCCTTGCTGGCTGCAGTGAATATCGGAGCTCTGCCCGGCCCAGCGTCCCAGCACAGTCCATAAGGTGAACACCCGGCCAGCCTCACAGGACACAAAGGTACGGAGCTCAGCCCAGCCCAGAGCATACATCAATGATATGAGAAGGAGGAGATACTGCTGGTGTAATAGATCTTATTTAGGCATAGAATGAGGTCTATAGAATTTCATAAAGTGAACACAAAGATCTGGAAAGACAATATAAAAAATAGAGAAAATAGCAAAAAATGATACAGAGTTTGAAATAAGAGGAAAGTAATTAACAGGAGAAAACTTACAAATGAGAAGAGGACAAAATAGAGAAACAGAGAAGAGAAATAGAGTAGAGGCATGGCTGCAGGTTAAGAAAAGTTTATTCAACATTCAGGAGACTGGGGGAAAAGATAGGAGCAAAGGACAGAAAAAAATACCTAAAAAACAAGAATTAAAAAATTCCCTAAAGCCATGTTCACACTCACAAAAAAGAAACAATTTAAAAAAAAAAAGAGCATAAATTTAAAGACCCCAAAAACAGAGGAAGAAGAAAATTAGCTGTGACTTCAAGCCTGTGGTTAGGTTGTGGCAGTGTCCAGTTGCAGCATGACTCTGCTATCACTGCTGCTCAGAGGAGGCAGTCAGAGCCCAGATCTCTGCTGGAGATTCAACAAAAAGACAGCTGTGGGATTGGGGTAGGGTGCTGTTTCTGGGATTTTCTCATGCACAAGAATTCAGGCTCAACCTGGCCTTTGCCCATGAGATTAGGTTCTAAATCATTTACTTATAACTCTCTTGGTGTCTCTTGCTGGCCTGAGCGTGGCTCCCTGGCCACGGTCATCTCCCAGGCTTGTCACTCACTGAGTCTCTGTGGAGCTTAACACTGGGAACCCAGACACGAAGCCAACCTGGGGGTCTTCTGAGTGCCAGGTTCTGTCAGCCCCTCCATAAAATGACCTCTGATAAAGCACTGTCTCCAAAGAATATGAAGCACACTGGACCTGGAGTTATTCAGCAGTTGTAGCACAGAGCATCCACTGCTCCATCCCACTGGTGCACATCGCCCTAAGGCACCTGCTTTCACTGGGTCTCTGTAGATTCCATTGCCCTTTCTTACTAACAGTGAGCCAGGAGCCCGGAGACAGTGCAGGTAGCACCTTCCATTTTCTTTGCCGTAGATTGTGTTGTAATTTTCTCTATGTACTCCAGTTTAACCATCAGATCCTTCCTTGGGCTCGGGAAATCATTTTCCTTGTTCTTTCTTCCTGAAATTGTTGTTTCCCAGTGTCTGGACTGAAAATGTTGGAGAGATCAGTTTGGTGCTGCTGACCACTCCATCACCTTCTGAGAAGTCTGAAATTCTCTCCACAAATTTGCAAGCTTTTATCCTGTCTCACCTGTGAGTGAACCAGTACAGGAAACTGCAAATGGCAATGCATCCACAGGTGAGTGAGAAGGCATTTTATACCAATCTGACAAAGCTACTCAGAGAAGATACAAAGTGATAAGTGCAAGTAGGACTTAGTAAAACACCCGAACTCCAGCAAGGTTTTTCTGGACAGTGAGGTAGTTACTTTGGGTTTGAAAATCATTAGTATCTTATATACTGTCATATATATATATTGTTGTGTTGTGTTCAATATTCTTTGTTTGGGTGTATATATTCTATCATATCAAAACCATGTAAAATTTATCATTAACTCACAGTGAAGTCCTGGAAGAGTTTTGAAATCATTGCCTCATTTCCCATGCTCTTCACTGCAATGATGTTAGCATTGTGGTGAGGTCAGGGCCAGGAGTAATAAAGCATGAGCTAAACATTGCAACCTCATTCATCATCTGTCTACCTTGTGGCAAAGATTCTTAGAGAGGTCTGTGCCTTGTTGAGGGGTAATGAAGAGTTTAGGAAGACATAGAATGAAAAATCATTTGTAATCTACTTTGTCTCTCTAAATTGGAGTGAACTTATTTTTCTGCTCCCATCTGAGGACTGCTTTCATTGTGGCCCAAAGGTTCCGGTAATTTGTATTTGCATTTTCATTCAATTGTAGATATTGTTTAATTTCTTCTTTAATTTCTTCTCTGACCCTTTAATTGTTTAGGAGAGTATTATTTTATCTCCATGTGTTTATGGGGTTCTTGTGGGGTTTTTTTGTCATTAATTTCCAATTTTATAGTTCTATGGTCAGATAATATGCATGGAATTATTTCAGTTCCTTTGCATTTACTTAAGCATGTTCTGCAGACTGGTATATTATCTATTTTCGACAATGACCCATGTGCAGCTGAGAAGAATGTGCATTCTGATGTTGATGGGTGGAACACTCAGTACACATGTACTAGGTCCATTTGTTCACAAGTTTGATTCAATTCTGTTATTTCCTTGCTGATTTTTTGTTTTGGTTGATCTGTCTCTCTGTGACAGTGGGGTGTTAAGGTCCCCTGTTATAAGTGCATTATTGTTTATTTGGTTTTTCATCTCCATGAAGATTTGTGTTACATTGTTGGGTGCTCCCATATGTGGTGAATAAGTATATATTATTGTAATCTCTTCCTCTTGAAGTTTTCCCGTAACAAGTATGTGTTGACTGATGTAACCGATGCTCTATCTCAACAAAAACTCTCAATTTAAAGGCCAATTGGAAAAATTAGAGCTCTTTATTAGCACAGGCCTGGTGATGCAGCATTCCCATTTACATAGGAAAGACTGTGCCCCGAGCTGAGGAAACAAACCACTTTTAAGCAGTAAAACCGCAAACACCTGGGGTGGGGGACAGTTTTGTTGGGGAGTTTACACCTGGCTAGGTTTTGGGGGAGCGGCACAATACAGAACAGGAACACGGCGCTTGGGAAAGAAAAACTTGTGTTCATCAGGGCATTGTGTTCTTACAGGAACAGGACGGGGCGGGTACTCTCGGGCACATGGCACTTGGGAAAGTACAACTTGTGTGTGTCAGGGCATTACGTCTTTACAGGAGCAGGACAAGGGGGTACTCTCAGGCAACAAGGGGGTTCACGCGTTACAACAGTGACCTTCTTTATCTCTTTTGATCATTCTCAGTTTGAAGTTCACAGTGTCTGCAAACATAATAGCTACCCCTGCTTTTTCTTGGATTCCTGTTGCATGGAGTATTGTATCCCATCCTTTGATTTATAGTCTGTGAGTTTCCTTTTGAGTGAAATGTGTTTCCTGTACACAGCATATTGTTGGGTTTTGTTTCTTAACCCACTCTGCCAGTCTGTTTCTTCTGACTGGTGAGTCGAGATTATTTACATTAATTGATATAACTGATATGTACTGACTCATCCCTGTCATGATATCTTTCTGTTGTTGGTTTTCTACATTTTCTGTTTAATTGTTTGCCCTGCTTAGTGGTTTCATTTTGTTGTTGTTCTTAAGATTGTAGTTATCTTTGTCTCTTTCTAGA
Organism: Dasyprocta punctata; assembly: GCA_004363535.1. Classification (NCBI taxonomy): domain Eukaryota; kingdom Metazoa; phylum Chordata; class Mammalia; order Rodentia; family Dasyproctidae; genus Dasyprocta; species Dasyprocta punctata. The sequence goes on along the minus strand of RJWM01019544.1, from coordinate 29,886 downwards.
GTATCTTTCAGTACTCTTTGTAGTGTTGGTTTGGTGGCCAAAAATATTTTTAGTTGTTCTTTATCGTGGAAGTATCTTATTTCTCTATCAATTTTTAAAGATATTTTTGCCAGATACATCAATGTGTATTGAAAGTTGTTTTTTTTCAGGATGTGATATACTTCACTCCAAGCTCTTCTTGACTTGAAGGTTTGTGTTGAGAAGTCTGCTGTGATTCTGATAGGCTTTCCTTCATAGGTGATCTGTTTCCTTTCTCTGACAGCTTTTCATATTTTGTTCTTGTGCTGTATTTGTGATACCCTAATTATTATATGTTTGGGTGAAGATTTATTTTGGTTACGGCTAATTGGGGTTCTGTATGCCTCACTTACCTGTGTATCAGATTCTCTTCCCATGTTTGGAAAATTTTCTGCTATTATTTCTCTAAATAGTCTTTGCAGGTCATTAGTATTGACTCCTGATTTTTCATTGATGCCTATTAATCTTATGTTATTTCTCTTGGCATCATCTTGCAGCTTTTGAATTCTTGTTTCCTGGTTCCTTTTTATTCTTAAGAGATCTTTTCTTTCGTGAATGTATGCTTCCATGCTGTCTTCAAGGTCTGGGACTTTATGTTCAGCTTTATTCCAGTGGTTTTGCCAACTTTCAATGGAATTTTTACTTTCCTGAATTTCCCTTTGAATCTGTTTCATGCATTCTATTTGTGTCTTATTTTGCTCCTTCAAACTTTCCATCATTTTCTTATGTTCTTCTATTTTTTTATCTTGATCTTCTCAGCATTTCTTTCATGATGATTGTCATTTCATTTTGTAGCTGACAGATTATTTTTGAGCTGATTTCCTCTATAGCTTCATGGAGTTTTTTCTTTACTTCAGTTACTATCATTTCAGAAAGTTCAGTTGTGTGATTCCCAGTGTCTTCCATTTCATTGTCTTTTGGGTTTGTTCCGAGTGGGCTGCGGGATTCAGACTGCCTGTTCCTACTTCATTTTGTAATTTTCTTCTGGGAGCTGTGTGGCTGGACTGGCAGCCTTCCAATGGATTGCACTGGAACACTGTGCTGGGTAGAGCTTGAATCCTCCAATAGCCCTGTGGCTAGCCATGGCACAACCCCATACTATGGCACTGGATCCTTGTGCTCTCTGGTAATGAGGCTGGCTGTGTGTTCACCTGATGTACTTTGTTGGGTTGCTTGGGACACTGTGCTGTACAAAGTTTGCAACTGCCCTGTAGCTAGCAGGGTCACACCCCAGGAACTTGTAGCCAGGACCTAGAACCTGGCTGTGTAGTGTTCAGAACCACTGCAACTCAGGTGGCTAGCAGAGATACACCCCCATGGTGTGTCGCTGAACCTTCTGCCTTACTGGGTGAGGGTTGGAATCTCTGGGACCCAGATGGCTAGGCAGAGTGTCCCCATAGTGTGACACCATCAGGACCTTGATTTTGGCTGCGAGGAGTTCAGAGCCCCTAGACAGCAGGGCAAGCCCAGGCATGCCTCTGGTATAAGGTGCCAGTGCCTTGCTCCTCATTGGGCAGAGTTTCCAACATCTAGGTCCTGCCTCACGGCCACACCCTTGAACAAAGGAGCTTGTAGCTTGCATTCTAATGGGCAGAGTTCATATTCTCCAAGGCCCTGCAGCTATGCTGGCCCCTCCCTGATGAGCAGCTCTGGGGCTCTCAGCTAGGCTGGACTTGGTAATTCTGTGTCCTGTGAGGCTGGCCGGGCATTCCCCTGATGGATTGCACTAGGATGCTGTGCTGGGCAGAGCTTGATCATCTGTGCAGGTAGTAAGGGCTCACTCCTGGAGTGTGTCACTGGACCTACTGCCTTACTGGGTGGGGGTCAGAATCCCAGGGGCCTAGGTGACTGGGTGGAGCACACCCTGGAGTGTGGCTCCACCAGGACTTTGATTGCTTTTATTCTCTTTAAAATAAAAAAAAGTATTAAACATAAATACATATTCATGATTTAGGAAGAGACCTTTGGATAAATAGTGTAATACTCATTTACTGAAACATCATGAGATTAATAAAATTTATCTTAAACTTCTACAATTACATTAGTTTCTCAAAATAGTGGTGATTAGTTTCCAGACAATTATGAGCACTGTATACTCCTGCATGTGTAGCCTTGGTCAGAATGTTCATTAAGATTCCTGCACATGTATTTTCAATGTCTTTTGTGAAATAATTCAGTGTCATGTGTTTTCTGTGATAAACAATATCGTTAAACTCCCCAATAGGTAAAAATATCAAAATATTGGTACAAGCTTTTCCTTCTTTGAAAAATGCATACATTTATTTGGGAGATTCTGTGTTTTTCATAGCTTTTCTTATATGAGCTATTCCCATAAACCAAGGAATGGATAAAAATAAGTGGCATATTTTTACAATGCTGTACTACTCAGGTATAAAGAAAGATAAATGAGAATTTCATAGGTAAATGGATGCATCTTGAGACCATATCTGTATCTATCTATCTATCTATCTATCTATCTTTCTATCTATATGTATATCTATAGAAGATAGCTAAGATAATTTCACTGCTCATGCTGGTAGTACTTTGAAAGGAACAGTTAGTATTTATATTGTTTGAACAATATTGCATGTACACATATGGTAATCTGGGTAACTGTTTTGAAAAGAACAATATACAACATAAAAACAATTATTCATTTCTTATCATCCTGGTTTGAAATTCTGTATAGCTTTGATTTTTTATTCTCTTTAAAATAAAATAAAGAAATGTAATGTATAAATAAGTACAAAATAAATATATTAGGAATTTGAAAGATTATTATTTCTCCAATAGGAATAGGAACAAAAGACAGAGTGTTGGAAAGGGGTATAAAAGTCCTTACAATGTGTTCTTTACATGCATCAACTCCACACAAGGAATGTAAACGTTCTGTATGGCAAATGTGCCAAAAAGTGGGGTTGAAGAGATGGAATGAGGGAAATATTTGGATGGGACAGATGTTAAAAAGTCAGTTACAGAGAGCAATAGATCATTTTTTTCATATTTGACAGGTGAATATCATTTACCAATCACTAAATTTATTCAGTCTAGACAAACAGGAAATAGAGGAGAAAAATGAAAATGGGAAAAATGGAAGAAATACATAAGTTTTGTGAAATTTTTATTTATATTGTTTTATGTTTGAAATACAAAATAATTAAATTCCTCATGTGGAGCTGAGCCATGTACATAAGACATCTTCATGTTTTCAGTGTCTTCACCCAACTCCCTTCTCTCTCGCTCTTCGTCATTTCATCAAACCACATCTCTCCCTATTTCTTATCATATCTTCCATTGTGTTTTTTTTTTTTTTTTTTTGGAGTTACCTTGAAGATAAAACTAGTGATATTTTATCTCTATGTCCACTTTATTTCAGTGAGACTCGTCATCTCAAGGTGTGTCAGTTTTCTTGCAAATTACTCAAATTTATCTTTGTGACCCTGTAGTATTCCAGTGGTTACTTTTTGAACATTTGTGTAGACACTGCCTGAAAAATTATTTGTTCACTTTAGAAGAGTAGGATAACATCCAAATACAAGGTTCACATTGCAGAATAGTGTTTTGAAACTCCAGAAAATTCTGAGGTTGCAATTGTCCCCAGGTAACAAGTCATAGCTGTTTTTGCCACTAATGTTCAGCAATCTGCCCTGAAGCCTTGTTGTCTTCAGTCCAGTTGTGCGGAATGCAGGTGTATTTTTACCACTGACACTGTCATATAGGGAAACTGACCAATCCTCCTAGATAGAAATGATAGCTTCCAGTTTTTCTGTATTTTTACAAATAATACATGAGTCATTTATAATGTATGTTGTTCAGATAGGGAAAATGCTGGTTCTTTCAACATTTATAAAAATATACCCCATTTGATTGATGAGTAATATCTGACACTGGGATGTATATGGTGTTGTAGGAATCAATCACCATAGAAGATGTGACCATAAATTTCACCCCTGATGAATGGGCACTGCTGGACACATCCCAGAGGAGGCTGTATAGAGATGTGATGCTGGAAACCATCAGCAACTTGAAATCCCTTGGTGAGTCTGTTTAATCAAGTTTCTATCTCCCTATGAATGTGTCTACTTTCAGTCCTGTGTGTAATGCATCAGACAGCGTCTACAGAACATGCAGCTCATCCTCCTCAATCTCTGCTTGGCTCATTTATAGACACGATGACTATGCCATAGAAATTTCATATACATTCATACACAAAATTTTTGACCACTCTCTAATATAGTCGTGAAAATTATTCCATGACTAGATGTACCTACATCACCAAATGCTGAACAAACTTTATGTACTTTATAAATATGCCAAATATTTTATAGTTGATTATCATTTTCTGATCATGATGATGAGGATTGTGATAGATGTGAAAATTACACTATGAGTATTACTCAGGAGTTTGTATTCGATGATATTTTAAATTATATTCACTCTACCATGGAAGTTTTTATATGTTTCATAGGAAATCAGACTTAATGCCCATCCTGAGTTTTGTAATTTTTTCATATTTAACAGTACATATTTGGAGAAAAAGTTTTATGCAGTGATTCTTGTCCTCATGATCTGTATTTAACATTTCCCCTGGGACCCTACTGAGTCTCTGGTCTCTGTTAACAATCTAATCCTAAAATCATGCACAATATCCAATTAGTTATATTTCTAAAACCTATAATTTAAATTCATTTTACATATCTGTTCTGCCTAAGTGGTATTTTTGATGTCTCTTTTAAGTGGTAAATATTAATCATACCAAACTGTAGAAGTAATTTAACCCTTGCCTGTATACATAAAGTACACTTTGGACTCTTTCAAACAACTTCGTTATCTTCTTAAAATTTCTTTTCTCCTTCATTTACTTATTTTCTGATTTATGTTGTTTCATATAATTTTATTTCATTGCAATCATTCTGATTACCTTTTCTCTTTCAACGGGAAGAGGAATCATGTGACATTTAACTTTCCTATTCTGGTTCATTCTCTTCAACAAATTTACTGTTCTCTTATGAGAGGAATTTTAGATTTATTATTAGGAAAACAATCTATTATGTATACGTATGTACTCTAACACTTTTAGGGAGTTTCACTCCTCCATTTATGCTAATATGTTAGTGTTTTTTGTACTGTGTGTTTGTAGCACATTTTGATATCTGCTACTTTTTCAACACTAGTAGTTTTTACTTCCTCAAACATCCTGTATTTTTCTTGGTATATTGTCCTTGCTTATATGTTTTTGGATTCTATTTCTAGTCTTACAAACAGTGCAATATTTTGATGGAGTGTAGTAAATTTATGGACCATGCTTGATATAAAATTTATTGTATCACTAACAGTTTTGTTGCATCTAAAATATGGGAGAATTTATTGATGAATTTTCTACCTTAGTGTAGAACATTTTTTAGGAAATGTATACTGGGTGCCCAGGGTTTTAGCTCAGCAGCATAAGTGTTTCTTGGCAAGTGTGATGGTCGTTAATTCAATCCCTGGTTTCAAAAATATAAAACAAAATAAAAGTATATTGTTGCTACCAATATCAGAATTTTCAACCTCCACATCCAAATGTCATTCCAGAATTGTCTATTTTCTTGGAGATTTTCTCAACTCATGGAAGATTAAATAGAAAATGCGATAGAAAAGGTTTCAGAGAACTAGGTCAGTTCACATCAGTTTGACCACCACTTTGGGATCTCAGTCCTTTTTTTTTTTTTTTGGTACTGGGGATTGAGCTCACAACCTTGTACCTGCCAGGCAGGTGCTTAGGCCACTTAGCTAAATCCCCAGCTGACCAACACTTTGGAAGCAGGCCTGAACTCTTCAGATGATATTCAGGTATGAAGTTGTCAGTGCATCAACCCACTGTTAAGTAGAGTCCTTCCAAGATCTGTTCCTGCTACCAAATCTAATTTTCTGTGACTTTCTAGATGTGAAATATAGGAGAATTCTTTCCTTTTTCTGTCATTAGCTTGCATGTATTGATTCATTATTCTGAAATTTCTAGAGAAAATAATTTTACCAATTCAGTTGTTCATTTTTAGTATGAATTGTATATTTTGAAGTTGTTGTGAATAGTACTATTCCCTGATTTTTTTCTGTGTTATATGTTAGCATACAATAAATCTGTTGCTTTCTGTATCTTGACTTTTCTTTTGCCATTTAGCTAAATTTGTTCTTAAGATCCTAGAGGCATCTGATGTAAAGGATTGTTTCATTAACAAATATGCACAATATAACTTTTTCTATTTTATATTCTGTATATTTTCTTATTTCTATTTCTTTGTTTTTGGCTGTTTCTTATTTGTTTTTGGTTAAATTGCAAATACTCCATTGAACAGCAATGCTGATATAAACCCCAAAATCAATCGCATGTTTATATTTGAATAATTAAGTCAGTGAGAGAGAATCATGAACCCAGTATTATTCACATTAGCATCAGGGAACACTAAAATCTAGGAATTAAACTAACCAAGGAAGTGAAAAGACCTCTACAATGATCACTAAATTATCTTGAAAAAAGAGATGGAAGAAGATATACAACATAAAATAAAATGAATAAATAAACATAAAAAGAAATTAGAAAAAGTACATCATCCTGGATAGGCAGAAGATCTATTATTCTGATGTCCATACTCTGAAAAGTAACACACTGATTCAATGCCTACTCTTCACAATACATTAGTACATTAGTTCATGAATACTTTTCTTTGGGAACAATTTGGAGAGCACACAGGATACTTGGAAAACTTTGTTCGTGTTTGCAAATTATGTATTGGGTGACAAACACAATCATGGCCAACTTTACCAAGCAAAGAGGAATCTTCCCCGGAATTGTGGAAAACATTAAGTTCATGTACCACTCTACTAAGAATATTCTACATGGAATTACGTAAAGAATTCCTGACATTCTTTTATCACCAAAAGTATTTGAATAGCAAATGCAATGTGAGCAAAGAGAAAAGCAAGGGGTATCGCAACTTCTCACTTCAAGTTGCTTAAGAAAACCAAAGGCAGCCGGGCGTGGTGGCGCACACCTTTAATCTCAGCACTCGGGAGGCTGAGGTAGGAGGAACTTTGGGAGTTCGAGGCCGGCTTGGGCTACAACGTGAGCACAAGGCTGGCCTTAGCTACATGGTGCAACCCTGCCTCAAAAAAAAAAAAAGCAGGGCTGGGAGTTTGGCTCAGTGGCTTAAGCACCTGCCCTGGCAGGTGCGGAGTTGTGAGTTCAATCCCCAGTGCCGCAACAAACAAACAAACAACAACAAAAAAAGAAAAGTAAAGAAAACCAAAGGGTTACAAAGTATATGTTACTGAAATAAAATGTGTGGAACTATAGAACTCATGAAGGACTCATTAAAAAGTTCTGGACACATTCAAGTATTTGACTATCTGCAAAAGTGGCAAAATACAGGCTGAAGGAAGACTGGTTCATCTATAAATGTTGCTGGGCAAGTTGGCTAGAGGCTATTTGCAGAAGATTATTACATATCACAGTGTAAAATGATAAACTCAAAATAGATCAAATATTTGAATTTTAAAATGGAAACATTGAACCTCTTGAAAATAAAATGGTAAAACACTTAAAGGCATATGTAGAGGCAAAGACATTTGAAAGTGAACACTAATTGCAGAAGAAATTAAAAAATAATAAAAAGGGAACTGTACTGAGTTGAAGATTGTCAAAGCAGTGGAATCAGGACTGTAAGGAGACAACATAAGGAATAGGAAAAAATTGGGCCAGCTTCTTCCCAAGTAGAGGACTCTTGTCTAACATATACAAGGATACAAAAAAATTAGGTCCCCTAAAATTAAAGACCCAATCAGGAATTTGGCAAGTGGAATACATCAAAATATATCAAAGCCTTTCAAATAGTCAACATACATGTTGTATTTCTCAACAACTCAGGCCAGCCATCAGAAAAATGCAAGTTAAAGCAGTGTGAAGATTTCTTGCAACAGATAGAATGGCAGTCCTGAAGAAATCAAAGAATAACAACCACTTGTGTGTGTGTGTGTGTGTGTGTGTGTGTGTGTGTGTGTGTGGTAAAAAAGGGCAGTTGTACATTGTTGGTGGAATGTAAGCTACTACAGCCACTTTGGAAAACAGTGTGGCTATTTCTCAACGAAAAAAAAGTAGAAATTCCATATGACCCAACTTCCTTTTCTAAGTATTTTTCCAAAAATGCTACAAGCATCATGTTACAATCATATGTGTATACTAATGTTTAGAGTAGCACAATTTATAATAGCTAATTCCAGGAATCAACCTGTATGTTCATCAATAATGCTTGTATAAGGACGTGTGGTATCTGTGCAAAGAAATGAGATGTTACTTCACTTAAAATTTGAATAATTTGAGATATTTTTTAGGAAAATAGATGTGCCTGGGAAATATATTCTTGAGGGAATTAAATCAGGCAGAGAACATAAACACTACATGGTATAGCTCATTGAGTAAGGCAAAGTAAAAATAAAGGGAAAATTAAAAATACAGAAAAGAAAAGAAATGGGTTAGAGATCTTACAATTGTGAAGGGGTCTGGAAGACACAGAGCAGGAAAAGGAGAAGAGAGAGAAAAGATTTAAGATGTACCCTGTAAAGATCCTAAATATCCTCAACGAATATAAATAGTACATGTCCAAAACATAATTGAAGACTGGTAGTATCAACAAAATAATGGGAAAAAGGGAATTAAAATGGGGTAGAGAGATGGATTAAAAGGAAATTTAAAAGAACAATCGATATTATGTATATATTTCCACCCTGAATGTAAACATATACAGCAAGTATGTGCAAGCAAAATAAAATTTTAAATATCTGCATGTAAAAATTTTCTCTTGTTGATTTTTAATGTTTTTCATTTCACATGAAATTCACTAAATTCAGCTTTGATATTTATTATTCAATTGACTAATTTGTTATTGTTATTTGACAAGAAGCATTTAGTTTCCTTAGGATATCTTAGATTTTTAAAATAGTAAATAATAGATGTATCCTTCCACTTTAGGGCTGCTCAAACTGTGTCTGACATTTTGAGGCATATCTTGTTTATATTATAATTTGATTCCATATCCTTTTATATCTCCTGCATGATTTATGGCAAAAAATTCTGAGCATTCAAAGTTCAATCAATCTCCATAGATTTGTTCAAATTGTATCATTTGTTTTCTTGTGGAATTCTAGTAGTACACTAACATAAATTCTCTTTGCAGAGCAGAAAATACATGGCATTTCATGATGATTCTCTTTTGTACTGTCTTATTTTCATGTTAAATACTTGTTTTTCTAAATTTTACAGAAAGAAAGAGTGCAAAAGAAGAAGAGAGAATAACTGACCCTCGATATGTGATTTGCAATAAGACACACATATTCAAGGGCATGGTAAGTCTTGTATTCATGAATACTTGCATGCAAATTAAAGAACTTTCATTGAGGAAAATTAGTAATTCAATGGCATTGTGTAAGACAGGATTAAGCACTCTCTGAATCATGTGTCTGGATGTCTTGAGATTATTAAAAATTATCATAAGTTCAGGATTATGATGTGTGGTCTTAACAAAAACAGAGGAGTTACACCTGAAATTTGAAATGCATTAAATTACCAATATTAATCTATTAATAGTTCACTTGTTATATTATAAATGAAAAATATGTTTTGCTAATAATATGTTACCATTAGTACACAAGTAAAAAACAAAACATTTATGCTTCTTAATCACTGATTTCTCTTGATATAATATATAATGAAAATAACATGAAGATACAGTGATATATCAAAACAATAGTTTATTTCTTTCCCAAATAGAAAATTGCACCTAAAAATACCCTTGAATTGGAGTAAAAGTACTAGATGAGTACAAGAACCTTTTTCAATATTTCCTAATTAACACTATATTTCACATTGTATACTTATAGTATTGAAAATCCCTTAGTGCATACTCATAATGATGAGTACAATAATTCATTATAATTAATTAATACAAAAGCTATTCATATTGCCAACATAAGAAACACTCTGTAACCCACTAACCACTCAGGCAACACAGGAAGATATCATCAGGAAAGGAAACATAAATATTACCTATTTAAGGTATACTTTACTAAAATCTCTGAAATTATATGTCATAAAGTATATGATTGTCACTTATTGGACAAATAATTATTGTTTCAAACTTAAACTTCAGGAGAACACACAGAGCATAAGGAAACATTTTGAAGGCAACCCGTGTGTGGAAACTTTCAAATATCAGTCTACATTCAGAAGACACAAGATGATTAACTCTGGAAAAAGCTCATATGAACGTCACTCATGTGGGAAAGCCTTTACAAATAACACTAAGATTGCAGATCATAATGAAATTGAAACACAAGTGGAGAGAAATGAATGCTCTGTGTGTGGGGAAATCTTCAATCAATCTTCTAAACTTCATCAGCATCAAAGAACACATACTGTTGAGAAACCTTATGAATTTCATCTGTATGGGAAGACTTTCACTCATTCTTCAAGCCTTCAAAATCATAACAGAACAGATGCAAGAGAGACGCTCCATGAGCATCATCTGTGTGGGAAATCGTTTACTAAATTATCTCTCCTGAATCACCATGAGAGAACACACAAAGGAGAGAGACCATATAAATGTCATCTGTGTGGAGAAGCCTTCACTTGCTCTTCTGGACTTCAAATTCACAGGAGAAATCATACAGGAGAAAAATCATGTAAATGTCATCTGTGTGGAAAATCCTTCACTCACTCATCTGGCCTTCGTTACCACGAGAGAACACACACAGGAGAGAAACCATATGAATGTCATCTGTGCAGAAAATGCTTCACTTATTCTTCTAGCTTTAAAATTCATGTGAGAACACACACAGGAGAGAAACCATATGAATGTCATGTGTGTGGAAAATCTTTTGCTTCTTCATCTCACCTTAGTCGCCATGAGAGAACACACACAGGAGAGAAACCATATGAATGTCACCAGTGTGGAAAGTGCTTCAGTCATTCTTGTAGCTTAAAAATTCATACAAGAACACATACAGGAGAAAAACCATATGTGTGTCATCAGTGTGGAAAATCTTTCACTAATTCATATCACCTTAGTCGCCATGAGAGAACACACAGGAGAGAAACCATATAAGTGTTACCTATATGGAAAATGCTTCAGTCATTCTTCTAGCTTTAAAATTCGTACAAGCACACATACAAGAGAAAAACCACATTAATGCCATCAGTGTGGAAAATCTTTCTCGAGTTCATCAAACCTTAGCATGAGAGGATGCACAGGTGAGAAATCATGAGTGCCAGGTGTGTGGCAAAACTGTCTCTTAGCCATCTCATCTCATTAGGCATTGGAGAACACACACAAGAGAAATCAACTGAGGTCATTGTGGAATAACCTGACATTTTCTCAAATTAGTAGGTATCAGAGAGAACACCGTGGACAGAAAATTTATGAATATCCTGTGTGAAAAAACTTTCTATCATTTCACATTTGTAAGAAAGGGAAAGCACGCAGAAGAGTAAAAAGATATGAATGTCATCTGAGTGAAAAAAAATTAATTCTACAATCATGAAAGAAGGCACAAACCAAAGAGCCCAAAAACTTTGATTTGTATACAAAAGCCTAGCACCAATCCTATACTGGACAGCGTGAGAGGACTCACAGTGAAGATAAATCATAACAATATTCTCAATAGTGAAATGCTTCTGTCAGGATTCTGTACTTTTGTGATTTTACTGAGGACATTTTAAAAAGATCAATGAATGTTTACAGCACATATTCTGACCTCATGTGCAAACACAAACCTGTAGTGTACGTGAAATGCCCATTGCTCAACTTCCTTCTGATAAGTGGGATTGGTTGGAGTTCTCATCACACTCACCCTAGATCTTTCCCCAGAACTGGACTTCTACTGTCTCCTGCTACTTCCTCCCCAGATAAAGTTGTTTGGACAGGTTCTCTCCTCTTCTGGCACCTCAGCTTCCACAGGCCAGTCCCCTTAGGACTGGTGACCAGTCCTGGTGCCCCCACTAGGACTAAACCGTGCCTTGTCTCAGCACTCTTGGGAACCTGCCTGGCTCTTACGGGCATAAATATTGCCACTATGCCCAGAACAGCATGGCCTTCCTCAGTCAGCTGTAGGTTCCTATGGATGAGTATCTGCTCAGATGATCAGAGATCAGTACACCCATGGCAAAGATCAGAGCCCTTTGAATGGAGGAAACTGGTTTCCAGTTCGCCAGCATGGTTGATTGGCTGTATCAACCACAGCAGCCACAGTTAAATTCCCAGTACTGGGCCTCATCAGCTCTCTCCAAATGTCCTCGTCGGGACCCTGACTTACCTGAGTCACTTTAGACAAATTAGTATTCCTCTGAGAAGCCACCTTCAGGGCACCCAAGAGAGTCTGACTATACTGTTCGAAAGCTTCCTTACCTCTGTCTTCACTGAGGTCCCATGTGGGGTGAACAGAAGTTAAACTAAATCAAGTCAGGCTGGGTCAGTGCTTGGATGACCGTGGGGCCGCAGGACGAGCTTTCGATCCAGGGTCTGGATGCACTCGTGTTCCTCAGAAGTGAAAAATGTCTGGAGAAGACGTCGACGTTCTGATGAGTGTAGACAATAGACTCAAGGAGGGAGACTAATCCTTGAGGGTTTTGGGAAGAGGAGAGTTTTGTTTGTTTGCTTGTTTTCAACCTCGGAGGAGGGATCAGGGGAAGAAGAATTGTGGGGTGAGTGCTGGGCAAAATGGTGTCCAGAGGAATCAGGAAGTTGAGTGAGGATGGGAGGGGCCTCAGAATTGGGTTGGCTTCCGCATACAGAGGGGTCCCGTGACAGGGACAATTTATGCATCGGGGCAGGCATTGAGTCTGGCAAGATTTAACCCATTTGGGGGGATCCAAGTCCAGATCAATCCATGTTTGAATATAAGTGAGCTGGTCGGGGTGTCAGCGTGTCCCAAAGATATTCTGGCAGACCTGTTGCAGAAAAGACAATTTGAAAGAGCCCTCCTAGGACCAGTTAGTATCAGGGAAAGTGGGCCATTCGAGTTCACAGAATGTCTGGAGTTTTTCCAGATAAACAGTTTCTCCATAACTGGAGGCTCGTTGTTCGAAATCCTGGAAATGGGCAAGGATACATTGCAAAGGCAATGATGAAGCTGAAGCAGACTGACACAAGACAAGGAGACAACGACAGAAAGATGTGACATACAACCAGACTAACAAAACCTGACACCACCAGCCATTGTCACGGTCTGGGGTCGAGTCTTGGGGTTAACGTTGCATCCAACTCCTCTAACGACTCGCGAGGGGTCCCCCAATAAACAGAGACAGTCTTACCGGTAAGAATCCTGAAGGCTCGATTCAAATCCATGTCTGGGCTTTGATTTTGCTTTGAAACAAAAATTTCCTTGGGGCCAAGGAACATCTCTCAGTGGGTCCCCTGAGGAATAAATGTCTCAAAGAGACTTGGCTCCTATTATTCCCATGTATTTCTGATACCAGATGAGCCTCCAAATGTTATGGGTTCAAAACCAGCATAGGAGACCAAGCAGCCAATTAGGAATTTAAAAGAGCCTTTATTTAGCTGGCCGGTGACTGGACTGTGTACTCCACACAGGCAGATGGCAGAACAGCCTCGATCCCTTACAGCAAGCAGAATCTAAAGTAAAATTCCACACCCGATTAGCACAGTCACCCGTTACTCCTGGGTAAATCTAGATAATTTTTCTTAAAACTTGGCCCCTGGAGCTGGGCGTGGTGGCGCACGCCTTTAATCCCAGCACTCGGGAGGCTGAGGTAGGAGGAGCGTTGTGAGTTCAAGGCCGGCTTGGGCTACAACGCGAGCTCAAGGCTGGCCTGAGCTACACAGTGCGACCCTGCCTCAAAAAACCAGGGCCAGGAGTTTGGCTCAGTGGCTTAAGCGCCTGCCCTGGCAGGTGTGAGGTTGTGAGTTCAATCCCTGGTGCCGCAAAAAAAAAAAAAAAAAAAAAAAAAAAAAAAAAAAAAAAAAAAAAAAAAAACTTGGCCCCTGGTACAAAGAACTTGGTTTGACAAATACATTGTTTGAATGTACATATGTCCTTTCAGGGGCAAACTGACCTCATTGTACTTCCTCTTAGTCACTTTCCACACTGTGGGGGGATCTGGGGGTCAGCTTTGTGGAATTTTCCTATATGAACCATCACAGACATAATAAATGATTTATGTTCTTTCCCATGCAAACAAGTATGCATGCAACTGTAAAGTAAGTTAAGACAGTAGTGGCACTGAATACAATCCACTTTGTAAGAATTCTAGCTACCACTCCTGTAAGTTATTCAGTGGAGCAAATATATTAATGCCCAATTCACTGTAGTTTTTATGAGCATTGTTTCCAAGCAACTTTGTCCTCAATTACTGTGATGATACATGGCATCAAAATGGTGGCACATGTGCTTCTGTTACTTCCCAAAGGAAGACAATTTCAGGACTAGACTGACAAGATTGTTGCCAGCAGCTGAGCCCTAAGGAAAGACAGCGCCTTGTGTTGATTTTCCCATGGATAAAATGCTTGAGCTTGGTGACTTCCAAGTACACGAGAGAAAGGTCTACTGTCTCATTTGCTGGAAAGCAATGTGGCATTGTGGGAATATGATGGAGACACAGGAACCATTGCTAGAAATGAGAGAAATCTCATGGCAGAGAAAGTCTGTCAAATTTATCTACAGATGGAAAATAAAACCCACATGTGTGATGCCTAAAAAATCTATTTTGTGATGAAGGGAAAAATTCACTGGCACTGAGCAAGGGCTAATGCATACCTCAGCAACACCTTTCATGTTTTTATCTACAAAACAGCTGAATTTGTAACATTTGTTTAAAACAACAACCATACATTTTTAACTCTGGATGAGTAAGAATGTAATGAATGTTGTTCTCACATGTGCTGCATTTTTCTTATGCTTGTAGGTGAGATCACACTTTTGTGAGTATACTGGATTTCCTGAAAAGTGAATTCAGAGATTGGTCACAGACTGGATTCTTACGGCTCTTTGTTCTGTCCACAGATGTCGTTTTTTACTTTATTAGTATATATTTGCAGTACATACTGATTGCATTCACTGAAGGTGACTGTCACATGCATAAGATATTTCAATTTTCTTTCTCCCCCATCAATCTACCTCCCTTTTTCCAACAGCAGTTTAATTTTTTTATCATATAAGACCTTATAAAGTTAATTATCACATATACAGATTGAATACTATCCTAGTAGGCTGAAGAACTTACAAAACATATAAGAGAATTTCACTAAGTCAAGGTAGTGTTTTAGATATATTTCAGCACTGGATTACAATATGTTTAGTTTTTTGTCTCTTTTTAATCTCATTGTATAAGAGGAAACATGAAATCTGATATTATTGCTTCAATGTGCATACTTTTTTGTAAAAATGACTCATGCTTATCATTTCTTATGGCAGAGAAAGATTCCAATGTATAAAAACTATATTTTAATCCATTTATAAGTTGACAAACATATACACTGTTTTGAGGATTTTCTTTTAATGAACTCTGTTGCTGTAAACACGGGCATGTGTACATCCCTGTGGTATGATGTCTTTAATGCACATTGGGAGGTATCGAGAAGAGGAATAGGTTAGTCAAACCAAATTCCTGTCTTTAGTTTTTTTCTTATTCTGTACGTTTGCTCTTCACTCAGTTACTGGTATACTTTTTTGTGCAGAAACTCTGTAATATGATGGGATTCCACTTGTTGATTCTTTTATTAGTTCTTGTGTGACCTGGGTTTTAGTCAGAAAGACATAGCTTATACCTAATGCTACAAGAGTTTTACCTATTTTGACTTTCAGCAGATGAACTGTTTCTGTTCTAATGTTTAAATCTCTGATCCATTTTGATTTTAGTTTACTAGATGTTGACAGAGTTGGGTCCTACCTTTAGCATGTGAATAGCCAGTTTTCCTAGTACCATTCATTAAAGAATTTCTTCCCACAAGCAAAGGGATTTAGTCCCTTCATTTTAAGTAAGATAGCGGAGTGTGGCTAAAGTTGTTTCTATACCTTCTATTCTGTCGCATTGATCCATTGATCCATGAGTCTCTTTTATAAACCATACCATGTGGTTTTTCTCATGGTACCTTTTCAGTGTAACTTAATATCCAGGGTTTTGATGCTCCCTGACTTGCCCTTCTTACCTAGAATGGTGTGGGCTCTTCTAGGCCTTGTCTTATTCTATATGAATATTAGGATTGTTTTCTCCAGTTCTGCAAGCAATCTTATTGTTATTCTAAGAGGGATTTCATAAATTCTAAATATCAGTTTTTGAAGTATAGCCATGTAGATTATACTGTTTTAACCTATTCAGGAACAGGGAATATCTTAACTATTCTGATATCCTCTTCAGTCTTGTTTTTCAGAGTTCTATACTTTGCACTCTAGAGTTCTTTCACTTCCTATACTATATTAATGCCTAAGTATTTCAATTTTCTTGATGTGAATGTAAAATGTATCACTTCCCTCATTTCCTTCTCATTAAATTTGGTAGAGATGTACAGGAATCCTGTTGAATTTTGAGTGGTGTTTTTGTTTCTCTTACAGTATCAAATTTTGTTGGTAGTCCTAGAAATCTTTTGGTAGAGTTCTTGGAGTTTTCTCTGTAGAGCATCATGTCATCAGCAAATACTGAGAGTTTAACTTTGTCCATTTCTACCCATATTAGTTTTATTTCTTTCCCTTGGTCATCATACTTGCTAATGTTTCCAGAACTGGACTAAACACAAGTGGTGATAGTTGTCATGCTCTCTTGATCCTGATTTTAGTGGAAACAATTTCATCTTCTCTATGTTTAGTACAATTTTGACCAATGTTTTCTCAGAGATGACTTTTATAAGTTTGACATAAATACCTTTTATTCCAATTTTCTGTAGTGTATTTTGTTGTGACTATCAAATGCTTTCTCTGTGTCTATTGAGATGATCATGTGGTTTGCAACCTTGGTACAGTTAATGTGGTCTTTTGCATTTAATGATTTGTGTATCATGAACCATTCTTAGCCCTCCTTGAGTAATAAATGCACTTTTTGAAGATGTATTACATTGTATCTCTTTGAGATTTTTCTTTATGTGTTTATTAGAGTTTGACCCATGGCTCTGTTTTTTGGTTTGGTAATATTTTGGTTTTGGAATCATGGTATTGTCTTACACATAACATGAATTAAATATAACAGCTATCTCTAATAATGGTAGCAAAGAATTGTATAGTAGTTGTACAGGTTAAAAATGAAAACACTATGTTGGGACAGGGAGATTCCAACCAGAAGACAACTAGCCTGCTTTCCTGGTGAGTGGTGCACTCAGTGCAAACTCCAGGAAGAGAAATATCTGTGCCTCCCAAAAACCCGCCATGTTGGGTTAGGGAGGATCCAACCAGAAAACAACTAGCCTGACATCTTGGTGAGTGGCACACACATGACCAAAAGAATGGACCTATATAACACAAAGCACTCTGAGAAAGAAGATTAAAGAGGCCATTAAGAAATATA
The DNA here is from genome assembly GCA_004363535.1 of Dasyprocta punctata. NCBI lineage: Eukaryota > Metazoa > Chordata > Mammalia > Rodentia > Dasyproctidae > Dasyprocta > Dasyprocta punctata. The sequence goes on along the minus strand of RJWM01019544.1, from coordinate 12,329 downwards.
CTTTTCAGGAGCCGGGTGTGGTGGCGCACACCTTTAATACCAGCACTCGGGAGGCTGAGGTAGGAGGAGCGTTGTCAGTTCGAGGTCAGTTTGGGCTACAACGCGAGCGCAAGACTGGCCTGAGCTACATAGTGCCACCCTGCCTCAAAAAACTAGGGCTGGGAGTTTGGCTCAGTGGCTTAAACACCTGTCTGGTAGGCGTGAGGCCATGAGTTTGATCCCCGGTACCACAAAAAAAAAAAAAAAAAAAAAAAAAAAAAAAAAAAAAAAAAAAAAAAAAAAAAAAAAAAAAAAAAAAAAAAAAAAAAAAAAAAAAAAAAAAAAATATATATATATATATATATATATATATATACTTTTCCAATTCTTGGAGAGGTATAACCAATATGGTCAAAATGGCCATTATACCAAAAATGATGCATAAATATAATGGAATTCCATCCACTTATTGATAGAATGTTTCACAGAACTAGGAAAAAGTCCCAAATCTATATAAAGCAGAAGAGACATAAAATAAACAAAGCAATCCTGGGTAAGTGGAGCAAACAGTAGGCATTTCAATCCTGAATTTCAAATTGTTCTACAAAACTAACTGAAAAAAACAGCAGTCTTGGCACAAACAGATACGATGATCAGTGGAATAGAATAGATGATTAAGAAATAATCCAAGCACCTTGAGCAATCTGATATTTAAATGATGGGCAATAATATATACAGGAGAAAATATAAGCTCTACAACAAATCTCGCCCAGAAAAATGCCTATCCAGGTGCAGAGGAACAAATCTTCAACCATATTTCCCATCCTCACTAAAATCATATCAAAAAATGTCAGTGACCTAGACATGAAAACAGACACTGAATTCAGTGGAAGAAAATTATTACATTTCTCAAAGACATAGACATACACAAAGACCTTGCAGACAGAACACAAATTGACATTTTGCATTCAGAATGTATTCTCGAACTAAATCTAGGAAAATCTATGGAAGTTCAGTAACATGCTTTGATTTAGATGCTGCTCATTCCTTAACCCTCCCCAAGATTTGCCAATGGAACTGAGGTTTTGGCCCCATGACAACTTGCAAATATTTGTGGAGTAATAACGTATCAGACATATAGTTTATAGGACATCTATGCCAACAAAAATGTATAAAACATACGAACAATATAATAAAACATAATTTTAAATGTTATGAACACAGTGAGTACTGAAGGGTATGAGATATTGATAACTTTTACATGCCTTCCCTTCTCTCATCCCCAAATGCATCTACAGGGAAATCATCACATGGTATAATGAAAATAAAGCTGCAGTATACTTTTATATTATGGGAAGGAAAGTTAAAGATGTTCATTGAAATTTCCTGAAATTATTTAAAGCTGAATAATTATTATTTGTTATTATACTATAAAAAATTTACAACTAATTCTGGAATCATGTAGATGAAAATAAGTTTCTATAATTTCATAGAAATTCATTTTCAATATACTTTTTTTTTTTTTTTTTTTGGCTTTCTGAGGCAGGATCTCATTATGTAGTTCAGGCTGGCCTAGAGCTCATTATATAGTACAGGCTTGTGTCAAACTTGCAATGATCCTCCTGCCTCAGCCTCCCAAGTATTGGCATTACAGGTGTGTGCCACCATGCCTGGCTCATTTTCAATATATTTAAATAAAATAGAAGTATTCAAAGTTTCAAAACTCTGTAAGTTTTACATTAAAAATTTATAGAACTTAAGTGTATAACACAAGGGGATAGTGACATTCATATCATGTATGAATTTGAGGTCTGCAAATTTAAAACACATGGATGCTCTTTATTTTCTGTGAGGCCTATATCTTTATTCTTGCTTGAAGAATCCAATCAACCTGAAGTGTGTGTGCTCAAAACAGTGGGCCCTGATTAGGGTCAGGTGTGTGCAATCAGGGTGCATCCCCTGCCATGTGGCCCTGATCAGGTCTGCTTAGTGGTTTCTGCTGCAAAAAGGGGAAGCCAAGCAGGGCACGCATTTTCCCAGAGAATCAGGAACCGGGTTGTTCACGACTTTGCTAGAAGCGTGAGTGGGTTCTTGCCTGGAGATCCTGCCTCAGAAACCAGAAATCTCCAATTCCTGCAGACCTGACTTTGGGGAGTTCTCCTGAAATAATTAAATGTGAGTCTGACTTTTATAAAAAATTGAATCATGTCAATTGTTAGACCATTGTCACAGGAGAGTACTATCTCCTGCTCTTTAAAATGTATTTCATCAGCAGTTTCCTCTCCATGTTCAATTCCTAATTGTGTTCATTTTGTCCTTCTTTCATTTCTCAAATCTATATCATGCAATTCCTTCCTTCAACTTTAAGATACATTTTGACAATCTCAAAAACTTCAGCACACTTGGTTATGCAGTTTTTCACTAAATTGCAGATTCTCCATAGTGAGGGTTGAATTTATGGTTACTCACCTGCTTACATCCCATAGTGTGTGGTCAGTGGGAAGCAGAGCATGTTCATCATGGAAAGCTCTACTGGGTGTGCTGGGCTATGTCGGGCTTTATTCCAGTTGAGACCCCTCAATAAAGTATAGTTTTCCCTGTATGAATTAATTTTTTCATATATTGTCATATAATTTTTAATGGTAATGTTACCATCATGGAATAATCGATTCAATGATTTATTAAAGTCCTTTCTGAAGATGAATATGTTGAACACAAAATGTTTTCCAGGGCACACCTTTTGAAATTTTTAGCTTTGTAAATTTTACACAATGTAATATCACATAGAATTTTTATTTCTTTTTAATTTAAGAGAAAAAAGACACAGAAAAGAAACACAAAGAGCAAACAAGTCAAACAACTGACAACAACAAATCCAAAGCAGTAACATTATAGCTTTACGAAACAAGATGATAGGAATTTGACAACAGTTATAATATTGCATATGGTTACCTTCAACACAGTTGTTTAGATTAACAGATATAGAATGTAAAATTGATCTAATCATATGAGTATTAACTGTTCTATTTCAATAACTAATACATTTAGTAGTATAGTCATTTTAGCTATCTTACATATACATATATACAGATTTATATCTTTTTCCTTTTCCCTTCCTTCTTTCTTTTCCCTTTCCCAATTACTTTTGCTCTTTGAGCAGTTTCTTACCCTTGCACAGTATTTATTGTAGATTTTGGATCATATATACTGTTTCAGTTTCTTACACTGATTTAATCTTATTTACACACATGAGTTTGATTTATCTCACTTATGAGTATGGTCTCAAGTTGTGTCCATTTACTTATAAAACTCTCAAAGCAACCTTTCTTGATAGCTGAGTAGTACTCCATTGTATAAAAATACTACGTCTTTTTTATCCATTCCTTGATTGATTGGCACTAAGATCATTTCCAAGATCTGGCTATTACAAATTGGGTTGTTAAAAACATGGGTGAACAAATATCACTGTGGTATGATGTTTTCAATTCTGGGAAAATGCCCAGAAGTGGGATAGCTGGGACAAATGGGATTTCTAATCCTGGCCTCTTGAGGAATCTCCACACTGCTTTCAGTGGTGGTTGCATCAGTCTACACTCCCACCAACAGTGGAGAATTGTTCCGTTTTCCCCACAGCGCCTCCAGCATTTGTTATTGGTTGACATTTTAAACTTGGCCATTCTTTCTGGAGTGTGATGGAATCTCACTGTTGTTTTAATTTGCATTTCCTGAATGACCATTGATGTTGAATATTTTTTCATATATTTATTTGCCATTTGTATTTCTTTCACTGAGAGGTGTGTGCTCATCTTAGATGCCCATTTTTGGATTTAGTCCTTGAATTTTAGGGGCCTGGTTTCTTTTAATTCTCTATATGTTTTAGATAGAATTCCTTTGTCTGATGGACAATTGGCTAAGATATTTTCCCAGTTTGTGGGTTTTATTTTCACTCTGTTGGAGATTTCCTTTGACATGCAAAATTTTTTCAGTAAGCAGAGATCTCAGTTGTTGATTCTGGGAAGTGTTTTCCATGCAGTTTGATTTTTATTCATGAACTCTCTGCCTACTCCTATGTCATCAAGGTTTTTGCCTACTTTGTCTTCAAGTTTAGGGTCTCTGTTTTAATATTCAGATCTTTGATCCATTTTCACTTTAATGCATGATGATAGACATGGATCTAGTTGTACTTTATGGCATATGGAAAGCCAGTTTTTCCAGAACCATTTGTTAAAGAGGCTGTCTTTCTTCCAATATACATGTTTGGCCCTTTGTCAAAGATGAGGCAACTGAGTGTGTTTGTAGTTGTGTCTGTATCTTCTAATCTATTCCATTGATCTTCAGGTCTGTTTTGATTCCAGTACCATGTTGATTTTATCACAGTGGCTTTGTAATATAGTTTCAAGTCAGGGATTTTGATGTCGCCTGCCTTACATTTGTTCCCCAGAATTGCCTTTGCTATTCTAGGCCTCTCCTGGTTCCAGATGAATTTCAGGAATGCTTTCTCTAACTCTGTGAGAGAGTCAAGTGGTATTTTGATTGGGATTGCATTATAAACATTTTGGGAGAATGGCCATTTTCATGATGTATGTTCTTCCTATCCATGAACAGGGAATATCTTTTCATTTTCTGAAATCCTCTTCAATTTCCTTTTTCAGAGTAATGTAATTTTCACTGTATAGATCTTTTCCTTCCTTTGTTAGATTGATTCCTAAGTACTTCATTTTTTTAGATGTTATAGTGCAGGGTGTCGTTTCCCTTATTTCCCTCTCAGTGTGTTTGTTGTTTGTGTATAGGAATGCTATTGATTTTCGAGTATTGACCTTGTGTCCAGCAACATTACTGAATTTGGTTATTACATCTAGAAGTCTTTTAATGGATTTTTGGGGTCTTCTTTATAGAGTATCATATCATCTGCAAACAGTGATAATATTACTTCTTCCTGTCCTATCTTTATTCCTGCTAATTCTTTCTTTTATCTAGTTGCTCTGGCTAATATTTCCAGAACCATATTGAATAGGAGTGGTGATAATGGAATCTGTGTCCTTTTCCTCATTTTAAGTTGACAGTTTTCAGTTTTTCTTCATTTAGTAAGATGTTGGCTGTTAGTTTATGATATACGGCTTTTAGTAGGTTGAGGTAGAGACCAATTATTCCGATTTTCTGTAGGGTTTTTATCACGAATTATTGTTGGATTTTGTCGAAAGCTTTTTCATAATCTATTAAGATGATCGTGTGATTCTTGTCTTTGGCTCTGCTGTTATGGTGTATTTCATGTATTGATTTGTGTATGTTGAACCATGCCAGCATTCCTGGGATGAATCCCACTTGGTCATAGTGTATAATCTTCCTGATAACTTGCTGTATTCTATTTGCCGATATTTTATTGAGGATTATTGCATCTATGTTCATTAGCAAGATTGGACTGTAGTTTTCTCTATGGTTGGATCTTTCTCTGGTTTTGGTATTAGGATAATACTTGTTCCTAGGAATGAGTTACAGAGATTTGTTACCCTTTCATTGAAGTGTTTGAGGAGTCTTGGCATCAAGTCTTCCCTAAATTTCTTGTAGAACTCATCAGTGAAGCCATCAGGACCTGGGATTTTCTATATTGGCAAGGTTCTAATTACATTAACTGAAATTGGGTTTTACAGCAGTTTTACATCTTCTTGATTCAGCTGTGGTAATTCATAGGTTTCTAGGAATCTGTCAATTTCTTCTGTGTTATCAAATCTATGTGAGAAAAGGTTTTTAAAATAGGTATTGATGATCTTCTGTATTTCCACAGGGTCTGTAGTGATTTCACCCTTTTCCTTTCTTATTGCGTGGATCTGAGTTTTTTCTTTCCACTTTTAGATAAGGTTGGCTAGGGTTTATCAATTTTATTTATTCTTTCAAAGAACCAACTCTTTGATTCATTAATTGTTTGTATTGCTTTCTTAGTTTCAATTGCATCAATTTCTTCTCTGACCTTATTTCCTCCCTTCTTTGGGCTTTGGACTTGACTTACTCTTCTTTTTCTAGAAGTTTGAGGTGCATCATTAGGTTGTTTATGTGTGCTGTTTCCATTTTTCTGATGTGGGTGTTTCATGCTCTAAATTTCCCTCTGAGGACTGGTTTCATTGTGTCCCACAGGTTCTAGCAATTTGTATTTACATTTTCATTCAATTGTAGATATTATTTAATTTCTCCTTTAATTTTTTCTGTGACCCATTGATTTTTTATGAGAGTATTATTTAATTTCCATGTGTTTATGGGGTTCTTGTGGGGTTTTTTGTCATTCATTTCCAATTTTATTGTGCTATAGTCAGATCCTATGCATGGAATTATTTCAGTTCCTTTGCATTTACTTAAGCATGTTCTGTGGACTGGTATATTATCTATTTTAGAGAATGACCCATGTGCAGCTGAGAAGAATGTGCATTCTGATGCTGATGGGTGGAGCACTCAGTACACATGTACTAGGTCCATTTGTTCACAAGTTTGATTCAATTCTGTTATGTCCTTGCTGATTTTTTTGTTTGGTTGATCTGTCTCTCTGTGACAGTGGGGTGTTAATTCCCCTGTTATAACTGTATTAGTTTTTATTTGTTTTTTCATGTCTATTAAGAATTGTCTTACACATTTGTGTGCTCCCATATTCAGTGCATATATATTTATGATTGTAATCTCTTCCTCTTGAAGTTTTCCCCTAACAAGTATGTAGTGACCTTCTTCATCTCTTTTGATTATTTTCGACTTCAAGTTCATATTGTCTGCAAACATAATAGCTATGCCTGCTTTTTTCTGGGTTCCTGTTGCATGGAGTATTGTATCCCATCCTTTGATTTATAGTCTGTGAGTTTCCTTTTGAGTGAAATGTGTTTCTTGTACATAGCATATTGTTGGATTTTGTTTCTTAACCCACTCTGCCAGTCTGTTTCTTTTGATTGGTGAATTGAGACCATTTACATTGATTGATATAATTGATATGTTCTGACTCATCTCTGTCGTGATATCTTTCTGTTGTTGGTTCTCTACATTTTCTGTTTAATTGTTTGCCCTGCTTAGTGGTTTCCTTTTGTTGTTGTTCTTAGGATTGTAGCTATCTTTGTCTCTTTCTAGTGTATCTTTCAGTACTCTTTGTAGTGTTGGTTTGGTTGCCATAAATTTTTTCAGTTGTTCTTTGTCATGGAAGTATCTTATTTCTCCATCAATTTTTAAAAATAGTTTTGCAGAATACATCAATGTGTGTTGAAAGTTGTTTTTTTTCAGGATGTGAAATACTTCACTCCAAGCTCTTCTTGACTTGAAGGTTTGTGTTGAGAAGTCTGCTGTGATTCTGATAGGCTTTCCTTCATAGGTGATCTGTTTCTTTTCTCTGACAGCTTTTAGTATTTTGTTCTTGTGCTGTATTTCTGATAACCTAATTATTATATGCCTGGGTGAAGATTTATTTTGGTTATGGTTAATTGGCATTCTGTATGCCTCACTTTCCTGTATATCAGATTCTCTTCCCATGTTTGGAAAATTTTCTTCTATTATTTCTGCAAATAGTCTTTGTAGGTCCTTCATTTTGATCCCTGCTTTCTCATTGAGACCTATTAATATTATGTTATTTATCTTGGCATCATCTTCCAGCTGATGAATTGTTGTTTCCTGGTTCCTTGTCATTTTTAAGAGATCTTTTCTTTGATGATCGTAAGCTTCCATGCTGTATTCATGGTCTGAGACTCTATCTTCAGCGTCATTCAAACAGTTTTGCCAAATTTCTGTGGAATTTTTCATTTCCTGAATTTCCCTTTGAATCTGTTTCAGGCATTCTATTTGTGTCTTATTTTGTTTATTCAAAGTTTGCATCATTTTCTTATATTCTTCTATTTTTTTTATCTTGTTCTTCTTAAGATATACACAGTGTTTCTTTCGTGATGTTTGTCATTCCATTTTTTATCTGAGAGAATATTTCTAATCTGATTTCCTCTATAGCTTCATGGAGTTTACTTATTTGCTCTCATTTTGGAAAGTTCAGTTGTGTGATTCCCAGTGTCTTGCATTTTCCATTATGTCTTGGGTTTGTTCTCAGTGGGCTGGGGGACTGAGACTGCCTCTTGCTCTTTCATTTTCTCATTTTCTTCTGGGACCCATGTGGCTGGACAGGGTGCCTTCCAATGGATTGCACTGAAACACTGTGCTGGGTAGAGCTTCAGTCCTCCAATACCTCCGTGGCTAGCTGTGACACACCCCCAGACTATGGCACTAGATCCTTGTGCTCTGTGGTCATGAGGCTGGCCATGTCTTCCCTGGTCTACTTTGTTGTGTTGCTCTGGGACACTGGACTGTAGAAAGATTGCATCCTCCCTGAAACTATCAGGGGCACACCCCTTGAGCTTGCCACTGGGGCCTAAAACCTGGCTGTGTAGAGTTCAGAACCTCTGCAACCCAGGTGGTTAGCAGAGATGTACCACTGGAGTGTGTCACTGGGGCCTTGTGCCTGGCGGGGTGGAGTTCAAAATCTCTGGGACCCAGGCAGCTAGGCAGAGTGCACCCTGGAGTGTGGCACTACCAGGACTTCGTGTCTGGCTGCAAGGAGTTCAGAGCCTCTGGAGCATGAGGCAAGCCCAGGTGTGCACCCAGCATATGGTGCTGGGGCTCTGCTACTGGCTGGGGAGAATTTGCAACCTCCTGGATCTGCAGTGTGGCTGCACTCCTGAACAAAGGAGCTCGTGCCTTGTGTTCTCATGGGCAGATCTCAAATTCTCCAAGGCCATGCTGCTATGCTGGCCACTCCCTGATGAGCAGCTCTGGGGCTCTGGGCTGGGCTGGGCTCAGTACTTCTGTGTCCTGTGAGGCTGAGTGGGTGTTCCCTTGGTGGATTGCACTGGGATGCTGGGATTGGCAGAGCTTGATCCTTTGTGAAGCTTGAGGGCTCACTCCTGGAGTGTGTTGCTGATCTTCTGCCTTACTGGGTGGAGTTCGGAACCTCCAGGCCCCAGGTGACTAGGTGGAGTGCACCACAGAGTGTGGCCTTGTACAAGTTTTTATTGGCAGTATTGCTAACATTTCAGAGAGTGCAAACTAATGCAACACAAGTAGAATTACACACTCCTAACTTTTGATAAAGACAATGAAATGGTATGAGTTTTACCAGACTGCTTTAAGATATGTAATATATAAATTTCACAGATCCAACTATATTGAGATTCTCATACTGGAAGTGACAAATACATTGTTATTGTCTGGGAGTATTGATCATCTATCTAGGTCTATGCTTCGAGGTACAGCCATGGCAGTTGTAGGTATGTGGAGGGCCCTGTTTTTAATAGTGAAAATTAAATCAAGACAAAGAAATATGTCAGTTTAGTTATGTTATTGTTCATGTCTGGATGTCCCTGCAAAGTCTAATGAGGTCTTGGGTGGGCTTTATATGGCAGCCGAAAGTAGCATTTGTGATTGATTCATTGTCTAGTGCTGGCATTGGTGGTGTGAGCACTGCACCCTCCCTGGGGCAGGTAGCAGGCATCTAATACAAGGGAAGGAAAGAAGGGTCCTCTCCTTGTTTTACTTTCGTTGCTTTAGTGTCTGCTGATGCCATGACTGGCTGCCTCTCAGCCACGCTACCCTGCCTTGGATCCAGCTGACTATGGACTAGAAACTCTACAAACTATAAGCTATATAAACATTTCCTTCCTGCATTTTGGATGTCATATATTTTGTCTTGGCTACAAGAGAAAAGTAGCCAAGACAGTAAATGTTTGTTTAAATAAGTTACTGTGCAAAGAAATGGGCAGAGACATGAAGACAGGATCATAAGAAGACTTTGTAATTGTGGTATTGGATTCATTATAAGAATAAGAAATAGTATCACAGATCTCACCTGGATGTCTTCTATGAATTTTACAAAATTTGAGCAAAGATTCAAGCAGGGGTAATTAACACTGAATTTATATCACTTTCCAGAAAAATAACTTCATCATGCTAAAATTTTCCCTAACTTCATTTGTCACTGGTTAAACAGGTTAATGCTTTGGGAATACCAAACTTAGTGAGAGGATTAAAATGGTAGCAGTGTCATTTAATGAGTCCATACTTTGTTCAGATAAAGCAAAGAAAAACAAAAAATGAATCCTCCCGTACATCATGACATTGATTTAATAGGGCATGAAATGCATTTGTTTATCTTGATACTTGGGAGTATGACATTTCTCTCATGCACGCAGAGGTGTGCATATAAACATAAAGAAGTTATTAAAGTAGTCATACTTAATACAAAACACACTGTAAGAGTTTAACTGCTACTAGTGTAAATTATTCTGTGGAGCAAAGAGATTTGTGTACCATCCACAGTAATTTTAATGAGAATTGTTTCCAAGCAATTTTGTTCTAAAACACTGTGACAGTACATGACAGCAAAATAAGGGCACATGGACTTCTGTCAGTTCCTGAAGGAAGTCATTTTAAGGACTAAAGTGAGAGAGTTGTTGCCAGTGGCTGATCATGGCAAGAGAGACAGTGCCTTGTTTTGCCTTGCTCATGGATAAAATACCTGAACTTGATGACTTCCAACCACGTTAGAGAGAGGTCTACTGTACCGTTTGAAGGAAGGCAATGAGGCATTGCGGGGATGTGATGGAGATTCGAGAATCATTGCTACAAACTTAGGGAAAACTACACATGGCAGAGAAAATCTATCAAGTTTATCCACAGATGGAAAACAAGACCCACACTTGTGATGCCCAAGACATATATTTTGTAATGAATTATATTTTGTACTTTGTATTTTGTAATGAATTGACCAGCACTAAAAACAATGTCTAACCAATAACTTAACAATGCCTTTCATGTTTTTATCCACCAAACATTTGAATTTGTAAAATACTTATTTACAGCAACAACGATACACTTCTAAAGTTTACCTGTGAATGAGTGAGAGCCCAGTGCCTACCGTTCTGAAGCGTAAAGCATTTTCCTTCTGCCTGTCAGTGGGAATCACACTTTTGTGAATAAATTTGATTTCCTGAAAAATGAAAACAGAAATTGGTCACTGCCTGGATTCTTATGGACAGTTTCCTTTCCTTTTTCCACTCTCCTTGCACCTCTAATATGTTTGAACATTAGATGCATTTATTTATCAGGATGATTTATTAAGTTAATTATCACATATACAGGTTGAAAGCTACATTAATAGGCCTAATAACATGTAAAAGGTGGAAAAGAATTGCACTAAGTCAAGAGAGACTTTTGGATATATTGTATGCATTGGATTACGTTTATTTTCTCTCTGTCTTTTTCTCATTATTTCTTATTTTTTCCTACAAGAGAAAACAAGCAATTTTACATTATAATCTCAAGATGCATGCAGTTTTTTAAAAAAACAGTCATGTTCACCATTTCTTATGGTAGAGTAGAATTCCAGGGTGTATAAAACCTCTTTTTTTATCCATTCATTTATGGAAAAACTTATAGGCAATTGCCAGAACTTTATCAGCTGTGCTGCGGTAAACATGGACCTGCATGTATCACTGTGGTATGATGTCGTTAATGCCAAGGGAAAGATACTGAGAAGAGAAATAGGGAGGTCAAATGGAATTTCCACGTTAATGTTTTGATGGGCCACCATAGAGATTTTCATAGTGGTTTCACTGGGTCACAGCTACACCAGTTTCTGAGAAGGGCTCCTTTCTCCCCCAACCTGGCCAGCATGTCTTACTGTTTGATGTTCAGATGGTAACCATTCTTTCAAGAGTGAGATGGAATCACACTGTGTATATAATTAGCATTTCTCAAACGGCTGGTGATGTTGAATTTTTTGTCGTGTTTTTTTTTTTTTTTTTTTTTTTTTTTTTTTTTTTTTTTTTTTTTTTTTTTTTTTTTTTTTTTTTTTTTTTTTGTGGCACCAGGGATTGAACTCATAACCTTGCTCCTGCCAGGGCAGGCGCTTAGGCACTGAGCCAAATTCCCAGCCCTGGTTTTTTTTTTTTTTTGTTTTTTATTTAAGAGAAAATAGATACAGAAGCTAGAAATAAAAGTCAAAAAAGACAGACAAACAACAACAACAGATCTGATACGATAACATTGTAGGTTTACACACTGAGGTGGTTGAAGTTTGGCAGTAGTTACAATATTGCATATCATTACCTTCCTAGGGGTTGGGGATATTGACAGATATAGACATGTAAGGTTCATCAATTCAGGTATATTAACTTTTCTTTTTCAATAGCTATTGTATTTAGCAATACGGTTTTTTTTAACTGTCTTATTTATGAATATTTATAAATTTATGTCTTTTTCCTTTTCTCTTCCTTCCTTCTTTTCCCCTTAGAGTACCTCTTGTTATCATTGAAATAACTACCCATAACATCAGATCTAATATAACCAAG
>RJWM01019543.1:0-38875 GCA_004363535.1 Dasyprocta punctata | reverse complement strand
AAAAAAGGAAAAGCTAAACAAAACAAACAATTTAAAAAAAAAAAGGAAAGGAAAGGAAAGCAAAGAAAGAAAGAAAGAAAGAAAGAAAGAAAGAAAGAAAGAAAGAAAGAAAGAAAAAAAGTCCACTTCCAGGGTTCTCTCTGGATTCACTGGTAGACAGCCTGTGGAGACAGGAACCCAAATCACAGCACTGTATCCCCGTAAGCCAGCAATTACTTTTGGATGGAGTAGTAGATAACCTTAGCAGGCCTGCCCTGAGAACAGATTCCTTGGGCTTGCCACAGTCCAAACAGTCTCCGGGGGTCTATGCCCAGCTCAGAGCCACTGGGGGAAGCCAGCAACAGTTTCAGCTCCAGGCTTATCTGGCCCAACTCCAAAATGGCTCCTGGCAAATCACTTTCTCCCACGGGAGGACCAAGCCCTCTGCACTCACCACCAGCCAGCACAGTCCTCTGCGCCTGCCACTCTCCTCCACCAACAAATGGCTCCACAGATGCCCCCGGGGTCACCAGCCCTGGCCAACACTGTGACTGTGTGCCCCCCGGGCTCCAACAGCTCCCCTCACACAGTGAGTCTGGCTCTGGGCAAAGGCACTGACAGCTACTGACTTCTTCTTAGTTGAAGTTTTTCTTTTCACTCTCTCTGTGGGGTTCGATTCAGATTTCAGACTTTTCCTGGGTCTAAGAATCCATTTCCTTCCTTTTCGTTTTCCTCAAGATGGTGTGTTCTCGCATCTAGATGGTGTCTCTTAGAGAGGCTATTTTCTCTGCATCTTACTACTCCGCCATCTTCTTGTCCTCCCTGCCATTTTCTTGTCCTCAGAGTAAACAAAGTTCTGTTAATGATCAGTAAAGCACAGAGGCTTAAAAATTTCTTCCCTATTATATTGATTTTTCAATTTAAAAATGATTAGAAAAATGTATCAAGTCCTTTTTTGTACTTTCAAATCATTATGTTGAAAACTTTTGACTCATTTTGATCTCCTTCACCTTTCTCCTTTCCTCTTCACTAGCCTTCAGATCAGATTAGATTGTCTATCTAGTTTCTCCTAAGATCTCATGTTCTCCAAATATATACACACACCCTGTTTTGTGAGAAGAGGGTTTTTTTTTTTAGAGTGTCAGCTCTTTGTTTAGCAAGCCCTGCTCTGTTTTGATAATTTTCTGCTTCATGCTCATAAAAACTACTGGAACATATATCATTCTACATAAATAAAAACATCACTGCTTTGTTGTCATGGAGACGGCCCCTCCCCACCTCCAGCCTGTAAGTCTGGTTTGTGCACCTTGGTGCATTATGCTTCAGAAAGCTGCAACCTCACACAGAAACAGAATTGAATTTTTGGCATGACAAAGTTGGAGACTGAGCTTCCGAGATGGGGACAGGTGCTGCTGGCAGATCTCTGCTTTCCAGATTGACCTTGCCCATTGTGTCATTATGGATATGGATTCAGTTTGTATAAAGCCCCAAATAATAGAGGCTCCAACCAAACATCCATAATGGAGTTCCTTCATTTTGGGGATCCGAATTCTCCTTTTTTCAGTTGCTACATTTTGCGTACTGCCCTCATCTGCCTTCATCTGGGTACTGTCCGGAATGGCTCACCACCATATCCACATGCTAACCAGAGAGATGAAGTAAAGGGGTCCTAAGTGCATGCCCCTCCCTTTAACATCCTGCCAGTTATTGCACTGGCAAGTTTGATATCAGGTGCCAGGTTCAGCATGTTCTCGTGTCAGAAGAGGTACAGGGTGCAGGACTTGGCTTTATCTTGTGTCAGTCTCTGGTGCTGCTGTTCTCTGGCCATGGTTAATAAGTCTCCTCAATTAGTACATCACACCCAACTGCTGCAGCCCCGTTGTCATGCCCTAGTCTCCTACTACATTAGATCCCTTGGTTCACTTTTTGCTGTGGCCATTACTGCAACCAGCTGCCCATCATCCCTTCACATCAGCTGCCTCTGCCTTTGTTGCTAACTGAGGATTTCCTGTCTCTGCCACATGGGAAGCCAGGGAGCTCACTAGTGTTGCTGGAGCAGGTATCCCTGGGAGACTTGAGGGAGTTGATACCCTGGAGAAACCACTGGCTAGTGGGATATAGGAGAGAGTGGATAGAGCCTCCTCTTCCAAGTCTCAAGTAGACAATTCTAATGTGCCTTCTACATGGTTCCCCAGAATGTCCCAGTGGTGTTGAGCTGCACACAGTGGTGACCTGCACCAAGTACCCTTGCACTGGCTTTTCCTCCTTTCTAATTTTGTCATCCTAGTTTCCTACTCTGGCTCTTTTGATTCACTTTCCCAAATAAACTACTTGGTCTAAGGTCGTTGTGTCAGGCCTTTCTTTTTGGAGGAAACCTATGTAAGACAGGCCTGCTGAGGAATTTTGGGCGAACAAACAGGCATCCAAGATGATATAAGATGCTTGTGTTCTTCCTCTCTTTTTCTGCAGCATGTTAGGGTTGGAAAGATTTCTGGACAGGGTGACAGAAGAGGAGAAAAGAACAGTTGCATTCCATTTCATAGCACTAAACCATCTTGGTGCTGAGGATTTTCAAATTTATAAATCTAGCCCTCACCTTGCCAAGAACTCCAGTGTCAGGCAGGTGAGCTTGCCTCATGTCTCAACTAGATGTCTAATAAATAGCTTAAACATAACATGGTTGAAACAAGTGCCTCCTCCTGCTGCCTTTTCTCTCTGTCTCCAGAGCTGTGTCTCCCTCAGTCTTTCCATTTTAGGCAATAGCACCCTTGTTCACTCATTTGTTCAGGCCAAAAACCTAAGAGTCATCTTTGAGTCCTCTCTCTTTCTTTCTCTTTCTTTCTTTCTTTCTTTCTTTCTTTCTTTCTTTCTTTCTTTCTTTCTTTCTTTCTTTCTTTCCTGTGTCAGGAATTGAACTCAGGACCTTGTGCTTGCGAGGCAGGCACTATGTCACTGAGTTACATCCCCCGCCCTTTAATTCCTCTCTTGTCCTTTTCTCTATCTGACCTGTCAGCACGGCTTCTGAGTTTTACTTCCTGAATATCCTATTTCATTGACTCTAAGACACCTTTTTCCCATGTGATAATGTCTATGAATTGAGAATGAATCTTATAATTGGTGGCATGGCATGGTTTAATTAATGGTATTTTCTTTCTACAGTGAAATTCAACTGCCCTCGCCATCTGTCTCCTACCACAGCAATCTGGCCCAAGCCAGCGTCTCTTCCTCACACCACAGCAGTGAATGATAACTAATCCCTAGTGCTTCCACTCTTGGTCCACTTTAGTGTGTTCAGCACACAGTGACCAGAGAGTTCTTTTCAAATTATACACCTGTTTGCTGTTCTTGTTCACAGTTCGAACAGCTTCCTGTTGTATTCAGAATGAACCCTAAACTCTTTCCCACTGTATATAATCCTCTGTGGAAAGGGCACCTCACTTCCAGCTACTCTCCTCAGCTACCCTTACTTGCTGTGCCCTCAGCTCAAATTCTGAAGCTTTCTAAACAACTCTCAGACAAGTCAAAGCAAATATTCAGCACAAGACTTTTGCACAGTTATTTCCTGTTTGAAAACCCCTTCCTCTGGACTTACCTCCTGCCTTTATTTCCTTTCCGTTCAAATACCATCTCCCCAGAGGCTTTCCAGACTGCACTCTCTGAAGCCATAATCACCCTCCCCCTGCCTTGTCTTCTTTACAGCACTTATCTAAAATCATGTACTTCATTTGACTGCTTATCTGCATCCCCCCCCACACACACACTATAAATTTCTTAAGAACAGGGAACTTGCTTTTGTCCCCTGGCCCCTAGCAAGTATTGGATGCTTCATATATATTTGTTAAATGAAAGACTGAACGAGTGTAAATTCAAAGTCCTGAGAAGTTTGGGTAGAATCACCTCAGGGCAGCTCTCTACTCTTGTCTGTCACTATTTCTGCAGGAAGAAGTGACCATTGTATTAGCCACCCCTGCTGGGTGGGGGTACAGGAGAGATGTGGGTTGTTTCAATTTCACTCTGAGGTCAGCTTCATGACTTATTTATTTATTCATACTCCACCTCATTTCACAAAGGTTTAGATGTGGCTTACAGGAAACACACAGTGCATTAGTGAAACAGAAATACAGAATAAAATTAGAATGAGGGAGTGGACATTAGAATAGATTGTTCCTTATGCACCTGGGATGTTTGGGTGGCAAGTGTTCCTCTGGGTGTACTGGTGGCAAAAAAAACAGAAGAAATGAAACTTCCTGTGAAACTAGTTGAGGACCCAAAAAGGAAAGTGAGGCTGTGGCTGGTAGAAGGATGGTGGTGGGTTACTGTAGGGCTCTATAGAGAGCTGGAGTGGTTAATTAGGCCTGGTATTTATTTTCTTGGTTGGTCCAATAGTTTTGGGGGTAGGCATAAAGAGAGTACTGAGAGGGAGACCTTAGTTTGAAAATACAGTTGTACTAATGACTACCTCTCCTGTTGTGTCCAGTTCTCCACGCTGGATCTTAGCAAACCCATTTGATGGACCCACTTGGGGAAAGCCAACCTGTGTTCCACTTCTCATCTTCTTCCTGTGAGAGTCATATCACCCACACTCCACTTTCCAAATAAACTGGCATGCTCACTTGGTAACTGAATTTCAACCAGTTCAGTTTTGTTTTATTCCTTTGTATTTACACGTCTGACCTAAACTTCAGCTGAGTTCCTCTCTCTGCTTTCATTTGGTTCATCATTTTGGAATGTGGTGGACAGTCAGAGTCCAAATCACTTCTTGGTCTTTGTTACTGACAGGAGGGTCATTGTTCCAGGAGCAGAGTTACTCACCAGAGTGAGCTGAAGAGGCATATTTGGACAGGTCTCCTTGGCAGCCAATCATCAGGCCGCTGTGAGTGGGCTTTGTTTATGGGTTTTTGATTTACTTGTGTTTCTCTCTCTTAACACAGCTGCTGCACCAAAGGATGAGTGGGCCAAGGTAATCTTAGCCTCTTATAAAACAAATTGATTCTTTCCAAGTAATGTATGCCATAGTAGTTTGAACTCTATGTTAGCAGTTAATCCTACCCCTCACAGAAATCCCAAGTTGTAAGCAAGATATAAGTAAAACAAACAGAAGCAGGACTGGGTAAAGGATTCCCCCATACACTATGACCCCAAAGCATGTTAGAATGGTTTAAAATCATAGGTAATGAAAATAACCTGAGGCCCATCAATAGGAAACTAGATAAACTGTGTGCATCCATGCAATGGAATATAAAAAGAATAAATTCAGCAATAAAAGAATGAACTACTAAAAAAATGAGCTACTGATATATACTGCCACTTGAATGAATATAAAATACATGTTAGGTGTAAGGAGCCAGTCATAAAAATGAAGTATGTTTCTGTTCATCTAGTATAGAAGTCAGAACACTGGTGCCTGTGGGTATGCATTTAAATGGGGAGGTGACGAGAGAATTTTAGGGGTACTGGGAACCATCGATCACTTCTTTGGGGTAGTGCTTACACAGCTGAACATATCTGCTCAAACACATCAGATTATACACTTACTATCTGTGTCAATTTTACCTCCACATTAAAAGAGTAAAATGAAGAAGTAATTGTTGAATTGTTAACTCTCAGAAATTAATGTACTGGTTAATTAAAAGAAAGTTTCATCCACCTTTTGACTCCTACAAGCAATTTTCAGCACCAAATGCCTGTTCGGGTGATTGCGTCCACCAAACCAAGCAGTATTGCTCCCCAAAGGTGAATAAATGTGTCCACCTCCAGAGGTTAAAAACTTCCCAGCACCTTTAAATCATGGCCATTTTCCAGGTCATGGCCCTGCCTTCTTTTCCTTCATTCCAGTGTGAGAACCATTAAGATCCAGCTTTGGCTTCACCACCCTGTGTATGAGGACAGTGTATTGGCAAAAACTAGCTTCAAAAACTGATCATAATCTTGTAATATACACAAACTCAGGCAGGGTACTTAACTGGAGCTGCAATTTCTTTTTACGAAATACTGGTTTTGAGAATTAAATGTGTCGACATGGAAGCACTTAGTATAGTTCCTGGCACAGTGGCTAGATGTGCAGTTAATATCTGCTCCCTTGTCTCTCTTCTCTTTAGCTGCAGCAGTTTAAATTGATCCTCTGAAGGTAACATTTTCCTAATTGGATCATGGAAAACACACTTCTCTCGAAGGTGGGTCACATTTCTTGGGTGCCCCTGAGTTTGGTGCTGGACCAACAACTAGGCTGCAGGGTCCAGTGAGGATGCAGCTACAAGGGAGGAGGGAGGACAAACTTGCATTGTTCTTTTGTGCTAAAACCTGAGACACAAGCAGGAAAGCTACAGTCAATTTAGAAAATTCACCACAAGAACCATGAAACATTCAAATAACTGCTACTGTTATGATTTGTGTCTAGATGACCCCCCAAAGCCTCATGCACTTTTAGGTGGGGCTTTTTCAGAGGGAGCTAAATCTAGAATTTGTGACTGATTCATGGCTTACTGCTGGGATTAAGGGTGTTGGAATTAAGGGTGGGTGATTACTGTATCAGTCCCCTGATTTGATTGGCACTGCCCTAATCCCAGCAGTCTAGATAAGATAAAAGTCTCAGAAAGAGGCTTCTTCTTCTCTTTTGCTCTTGTTGCTTTCACTGTCTTCCACTTCCATGAACTGCTGCCCTCTGCCACGTGCCAACCTGCCTTGGAGTCAGCCAATTATGAACTGAAACTTCTACAAACCGTGAGCTAAATGAACTTTTCCTTTCTTAAC
Organism: Dasyprocta punctata; assembly: GCA_004363535.1. Classification (NCBI taxonomy): domain Eukaryota; kingdom Metazoa; phylum Chordata; class Mammalia; order Rodentia; family Dasyproctidae; genus Dasyprocta; species Dasyprocta punctata. The sequence goes on along the minus strand of RJWM01019543.1, from coordinate 32,146 downwards.
TTTGGGTGTCAGGTTTTTGTCTCAGCGATGAGAGAAAAGTAACTAAGAAAGCTGCTGAAGACTCAATGAGAAAAAAACAATTATGATTTTGGGGCAGAGATTTTTCCAGTAACAGAGAGATTTTTCCATTGAGGATTCAGCCATTTAATGTCTCCGTGATAGGCCAGAACTGAAAACAGAGCGGTAGAATCTATGGTAACAACACTGCTCATTGTTCAACTCGTGTAGGCTTTCAAAACACTTGGTCCAGTGTGTGTGAGTCAGGCAGATCTTCGTCCCAGGAGACTTGAGCCTTGAGGGTCAAAGTACCACTCTTTTTGCTCTGCCTTCTGCTCAGAATCCAGCTCCAGCTGCATTTCTTGGAGAGGAGGAACTGCTCTGTCCTCAGTTCTGTGCCAACCAGGAGGCTAATAATCGCCTCTGCTCCACCGAAGCAATAAGGAGAGATGAGACCCAAGAGGACAGAACTAATGAGAAAGTGAGTGCTTCGATCTCTTCACAAGAGAAGGGTTCTCTTCAACCAAGATGCTACTGAAACCAATGTTAGATGGTAAGGACAAGCATAGGAGAAGCCAGTTCACTTCCTAATGGGCCTGGCTCCTAACTGGGTCACAGAAAAGTCTACACATTTTTGCATTGTAAGGAACATCAAAAGTTGTTCACTCCTGCCTCCCCTGCCGTGGAGATGTCCCTTATGTGGGACAATATAGTCACTGCTCCATACTCACAGATAAGGAGCACTTGCTGCCTCACAAAACTGAGTATTCCACGGAGGGCCAGCCTAAGGCGTGGAAAGCATCTTTATACCGCCCATCGATTGTCCTGCTCTGTCCCCTACAGTGTGCAGAGTAAATAAAATCCCCTCCCTATGACGGTTCTATGAGGTGCCCCCTAGTCTGATTTTTGTCTTTTCTTCAAATATACATTTTTATTAGTACACATTAAGTTTATAAAACATTGGATTTTGTTGTGGCATTTTCATGCATACACACTTACATATATACAGCATATTTTGATTGTATCCATCCCTCTTCCCTTCCGTTATACCCCTCCCTTTCCCTATCCCCTTCCTCTTTTCTGATAGTCTCCCTTTTATGTTGTCTTTTTTTTTCTATTCTCCATATATGAGGGGAAACATAACACTTGTCTTTCTAAGAGTGGCATATTATGTCTAACATTATGGCTTCCAATTCCATTCATTTTTCCAAAAAGACATGATTTTGTTCTTCTTTATGGATGAAATAATACTCCATTGTGAATACAATTTGATTCTGATTCAATCCAAACATCTTTAGTTCCTTCCACTGTCCCTAATATGATGTGATAGCTTCATCATCCTGGTTGTGTTTCTCTGGACATATTCTGTGTTGTTACTGTCCTTCTATGGCAGATACTGCCATTACATAGCTTGGCAGACATTTACAATCCTTTCTTCTTGGTCACCCTTGATGGAAAGAATGGAAAACTAAATATTCCCTTTCCTAGTCTTCCTTGTGCCTAGGAGTGGCCACAAGAACCAGCTATAGCCAATGTCACATAAGCAGAGCCCTAATGGGGTTTTTTTTGGCCACTAAATTAAAATAAAGATGCTACATAATCTGTTCACCTTTTTCTGTCCCCTCACAAAAGAATCTGATGCCTGGAGCAGGGGCAGCTGTCTTATGACCATGAGGAGGTGCAGACTTGGTGCCACTAACTGCCATTTTCTAGACTTTCCATTTCATGAAAAAGCTAAACAAGCATTTTGTAGGGAAGTGCTTCAAGACTATATAAATATACTGTTTTTCTTCAGACATTCATTATTTATTCATTTATTTATATCAATATAAACTCAAAGACTCCTGTCTTGTTAAGTGGATTATAATCTATTATTATTATTATTTTGATGAAATTATCCCAGACATGGCCAGTGGGTGCTCCCTGAGGCTGGCTTCTGTGTCATTTTGACATGTCCCTGCTATCCTTGGAGCACCACCTGGCCTCATATATTTTGTCTGCTCCAACCCTAGAATTGACTTTTTTTCCTAAAGTGCCCTGATTTCTCTTAGTGGAGAATAGGATTTGCAAGCTTTGCCCCCATCTCACTAAGCTGTACTCAGAGCCTCTAACCCAGGCACGTGGCTCTGGTCATGCCGAGGAGGAGCAGCCCTCTTCTGTACTTTGGGGTGGGCCCTGCCTGCAAACAGTGGTGGGGAGAAGCTGCCAAGAAAAGCCTGGGTGAGGAGGCTTGCAGGGGGCATCTGCCTGAGATCCACAGTGATGGCTTCCAAGCTGAGGCTCAAATGGTCCATCTGGCCCGGCAGGCTCTTACCATAACCTCCGCTCACCCTCCTCTCTGTGCTGGCACAGTGCCCTGTTAACAGGCTTAATTCCAGCTCATGGTGTGGCAAAGGAAATCCTAGTGCCACAAGTGAAGAGACACAAGTCACCGAAAAGCAAGGAGGAATGGGGACCAGGTCCAGCTATGAGTTCCAGCAGGGGCAGCACAGGGCAGAAGGGACCCTGTCAGGTAGGTACTTTATTTACGACCTGCCTGACTCTCCCCAAAGAAAGCTGCCTGAGAGATGACCTTGGTGGACACTGTGGGAGGACATGAAGAGAGACAGGAAAGAGAGCTGGCTGAGTGCTCTGGGCTGAGGGGAGGGGCCTGCTGTGCGTCGTGGTGGGAGCGCAGGAGGGAGGAGGCTTTGCTTTCTCCGTGGAGGGCATGTGTGAGTCTTGATCCTTTAGATTGTCCTCACACAGGAGGGCAAAGGCGGGAAGTCGAAGGTGTTACTTGTAAGAAGGGGCGGAAACAAGGACACTTTGAGGCAGCAAGGTTGCCGGGGCAGAGGCTGGCCTGTGGTGAGCTTTGTGTGCCTGGGAAAGGGTGTCCTCAGACACACAGCCCAGTGAGCAGAGGGGACGTTGTGCAAATTTAAAAAGGCTGCAGCCTCCCCCCCCCCCCAGAGTACACCGCATGGCAGACAGAGCCTTGGCTCTATTTTACCTTCCACTTCTCTCCTCCACAGAGCATACCTGTGTACTGCACAACCCATATAACTATCCATAGTGGCCCGAAGAGTTGACTGAATTATTACTGTGAACTCTAAATTTGCTGCTTTTCTTGGGTTGAGAAAACTATACTCTAAAATCTGTATCTTTCCTTCTGAAGATTTTCCCAACCTCCTTTGAGCTTGGCCATGGGGCAAAGTATTCATGCATGTTTTGACAGGAAGAGGAAAAACCGTGTGCTATCTCAAAACCTTTCCATGCAGAGAAGAGGAGGGGCATTCCTGGTTTGTGATGGGTAAACACCCACAAGTGGAGGCTAAACTCCAGCCAGGACCATGCCTGACATGACACAGGGAAGGAGAATTGCCCCAGCTTTGGAATGAGGAAGAAGGCAGAAGATAGCGTCCCTGAAGGGCTGAGGGAGTTTACTTCTCTCCAGATGTGGAACAGCTGTTCTCTAGGGCCCGGCTGTGGAGGGAGGCGCCTGCATTCCCCAGGCACAGGTCATACTCTCTGGGCAGGTTTGGAGAGAGTCGAGATGACTGTTGAGTAGGGGAGCAACCTGCTGCTGTCAGGCACAACCCAAGGCCTTGGGGTGTTTCACTTTCCTTCTTCCTACTCCTCAGCTTTCCCTGACCTGAGCTGTTGGTTGTGCTTGCTGGGCTGCCCACTGGAACTTACTCAGGCAGAAAAATACAGGAACCCCAGAGCCTGGCTTTTTATCACCTGCTTGAACCAGCAGGCCTTAACTGAGGTCAGCACATGAATGAGACAACACAGGAGAGGTGTATGTGTGTATGCGCGTGTGTCCACACACGTGTGAGGGGTCGTGCAGATCTCCATGGAGGGACTCCTATGCTTCATGGGTCTGCTCATGAGCGTGCTCTTCCTTGAACCTCTTGGGAACATGGCTCCCCGGGGTGAGGTCACCCCATGGAATCACCACCTCCTCTCACCTTTGTATGCTGTGGGTTGCAGGAGTAGGAGTCACTACTGAAGAAAGACAGGGCTCATATTTGGCAGCTGCCCAGCTACAAGGTGAGAGCCCCAACAGTGGCCTACTGTGCGTCTGATCTTCAGAGTGGGAGTGAAAGGCTGCAGCCCAAATCTAGATCCACTGAGGGCAAATCCCAGAGGACCACCTCCTCATTGCTCCTTCCCCAGCCCTGAATGCTCTCCTTTGCCTTTAACTGTCCAGATCCACCCACTTCTCTGTTCTCTAGTAACTCAAGGCCCTCTCCTGTTTGTTTGCAAGGAGAAGGCAGACAGCCTGAGTCCTTTGGGGGAGTGTGGGCACCTCCCCTTTTCCTGCTGACTGTCATCTGAGCTGTACATCATGCCCTGGGAAGGGAGTGCACGCCTGCTCCTTGCCTCCTAGAATCTCTCCTTCTTCCTTGGGGGCCTTTTTGACCCAGTGAAGGTGCCCCAGAGTCTCAAGCTAGCACAATATCCAGTCAGCTCAAGTTCTCCCCAGAGATGTGGATGAAACTTGTTCACTGTCTTCAGGCTTGTTCCTGGAGCTAACCTGAGAATAAGACCTTGGGCCAAGGTACTGTAAAGGCAAGTTTCCACGTGTAATAGCAAAGGAGGGGGTGAGCAGGAAAGGAGTTGGAAGAACCAAAAAAGATGCTCCCTTGGGGGAAGCCCCACATTAACCTGGCCCTAAGAGCTCTGGAATAGAAATGAAGCCTTAGAGGTCATACCTTATTGAGGCAAGAGGACTGCCTTGGTGTTTTCATACTACCATCCATTGTTAGCCACAGGTCACCTTGGGGTCACTGTTGCAGTATTGCTGGCACTTGCTGCTCCTAAAGGGTAAAGGTGGCTCCAGGAGCCCAAGGACAGACCTCATAAGAAGCCACAGATGCAAGTCATTCAAAGTAAAGCTCTCAGCCAGGAGAAGATTTGGGAGAATCTGGCCAGGGCACCATCAGAGTACATGTAGGCTAAAGCGTGGCTAGAGCCCTTGGGGAGCCAGGGGCTGGGGCTGGTAGAAGACAAAGGGGTTTGACACTTCTGGTAGATTTGATCCATTGGAAAGATAAGGTGCAGTTTTGAGATGACTACAGGCATCCTCTATATGCCCTCTCAATATCAGACCTTAGGTGGAACCAATGGGGTTTCATGAACAAGTTCAAGTCTTTTTTTTTTTTTCCAGAATAATCATATTTCCCCTTCCACTCCATTCCTCCTCTTCTTGTTCTTGCCTGGTTTTCTCATTCTGAATTCCTATGCCACTTGCCCATCGAACTCTGCTGGGGCTGCTTGTAAATGCCTCAGTATCTTTATAGAGGGAGCTTGGGACAGTTGACAGTTGTTGTAAGCTCAGGCTTTGAGATGGACTTGGACTTGATGCTCACCTCAATCCATTTGCCTATTATGCAAACTTGAACAAATTACTTATCTTCTTGGAGACCCACTTTCCTCTGTAAAATATCATGATAGCAGTACCCACCTCAAGTATACTATGGGAATTGAAATGGATAATTGAAATGAAGGACTTAGCAATGTGTCTGGCATATTCTGTGCTCGATAAATGCCAGCTATCATTTTAAATGATCATCCTTGTTCCATGTGCAGATGCGATCTCCACACTGTGCTGCAGTTCTCTCTGGCAGGCACCAGCTGCAGTACCTTATGTACCTAAGTAGGTGCCCAAATATGTGGAGGAGGGTTATACGCAGAAAAACCTATACAAGAAGACACAGGATCTGGGCTCCAGTCAGTTTCATAGCAAAGCCCCCTACTTCTGCACTTCTTGATGTCACAGCTAAGCATCATCTTGAACAAGTGTGCTGGCACCATCCTGCTTTCTTGCTCTGCCAGCACCAAAAGCCTCCTTTGAGACGACCCTGCCAGTGGAAAAGCTTGTCTCCAGAACGCGGTACAAGGCCGTAAGAAAAGGTAGTGGAAAGGAGGCTGGAAGACTGTCCAGCAGGGAGGATGGTGAGCAAGGCCCCTCAAGTTCTGTTCCCATGGACACCTGGTGGGCTGGTCAGGGAGCCACCAAGGCTGACTCTGCATTTCCAGGTCAGTGCAGTGACTTGAACATTACTCATTTCTGGGAGCGGTCACTCTCGCTTCTGTGTGAGTTGGTCTCACTAGAGCCTCCACATTCCCCAGCCTGGCTTCCAGGCTTAAAGTCCTTGGTTGTCACTCTTTCCACTGATGGAGAGAATGAGGCTGACTGATGCACAAGTTGCCACCCCTCCTGAGTAGGATGACAAGGCTTCCCTTCACGCTTAGCTACTGCTCCATGAGTGACACAGGGGTAAGGTAGGGGCCAGGCTCAGAGGTTCTTGGGTCCAGGGAGGAGGAGGATGCAACACTGCATGCATCTGCCTGAGAAGTAACAGCACCCAGCCGGGAGAAAAAGATGCTGGAGACGGTGTTTGAGTAGTTTAAGGTGGGCAGGGAGTGGAAGTGTTGGTGATAGCAGCAATTTTGAGTTTCTCAGGCCATTCTGGTCATCATTACAAAACCTGGGAATATTAAGGCCTGCCTACAGGGCTACCCCGGGAGCAATGGATCACAGATGCCTACCAGATGTTACACACACGCTCAGTGTGAGAACTGTAAATAGCACAGTCACACATGCATATATACACAGACTCCTCACACATGCATGCAGCATCAATGCCCATGGCAGAGGATGAAAAATGTCACAGTTACCCTCCTTTATGTTCCAAACTCTCTCTATGTTCATATCTTATCTAACCTGTGCAAGCCCATCCCAGCTTCCTGCCAGGTTGATGTTAGAACTCATACTGACACAGCTCGCTAGGAACAGAGGAAAGTTACAGCTGTGGGGAAGACAGCAGGAGGTAAATGAGCCACATCTTCTTGGGTCATAGAGAATTATATGGAGATTACAGTGCATGCTCTCTTTAGAGAAATGTGCTTAGAACATATTAAGGCACTATTGTGCATACTGGGCAGCCAAACTCTGTGTGACATGATCCTTGTAGTGGCCTCAGTGTCCTCCATACCCCCTGGAGTCTCCAGAGGCCATATGCACTGCTGAACTGCTGAGACTATGACCCCTGCTATGTTCTTTATGATGGCAAAGACGTCCAGTGAGATCCTGACCTATCTCTGTCCTGCACTAGCTCAGCAGTGCTGCCCTGGTCCAGTGGCCACAAGGACAAGAGCCCCACCAAGTGCTTGTTGGCAACACAACGGGGCTGGGGCTCCCTCTCTCTCTTTGATCCCCAGGGGGCCCAGGCCTGTAATTAAACAGGACCTTCCTCAAATAAATAAATAATAAAAAATAAAGAGCCCACTATCAGGCAAGAGCCATCTCTCAGCCATACACTGAGACACCCCACTCTGAAGAATTCAGTCACAAGAACTAGAACTGCACAAAGGCAGAGTACAAACAATGCTAGCACCACCCATCAACACACCCAGAGTCCTAGCTGTTTGATATCATCCTAAAATGCAAAGCATGATGGGTGAACGTGTCCAACCAGTAACAGGGCCCAAAAAGAAATCATTTCTCATGCGACATTTACCTCCAAGGCCTCCAGGAACTTTCTTAGAACTATTCATTAGACTCCTCATCTTCTTGTGCGCAAGGTTCTGCATTTCCAGGCCACTTGGAGATCAGACTTGGAGTGGATAAAACATTATGGGTGACATCTCAGCCACAGCCTAGAGGGAATCAAATTACTGTGGTAATCCCCACCCCACCCCCGACCCCCACCGCAAGGTAGCAGTGGAACAACTGAGTGTAGCCACGCAACTGCCCAGCATAGGAACTTCAAAGATTCAAGTATTGATATGCAAAATGCGCAGGGGATGTGTGGCTGAATGTGAACCCAAGAGCAAGGGGACTGGTAGAAATTGTCTCCTTCACCTTGCTTGTGACATTTACTCATTCACTGAGTTATCATTTACTGAACTCCAATGATGTACCAGACACTGGAGAAATAGGTGAAATGATACAGCAGTAGTTCTCAAAAGATTCACAGTCCAAAAGATTCACAGATCCACAGACCCACAATGAGTATTATGGGATACTACCATATAATACGTGCAAGTCAGGGGCTCTCTGGAACCTAAATCCTACTGCTGGAAATCAGCCCTGCCGAAGCAAAATCTCGTGAATATAGTTTAGTGTGGGCTGGAGTAGCTCTCTTGACTTTGACTGTGTGTTAGAATCACCTAGAAAGCTTTGAGATTGTTAACCACCAAGTCACACATTGGGTCACATAAATTAGAAGTTCTCACCCATCAACATATTTTGAAGTTCCCTGGATGATTCAGTGTGAATTATAACTGAGAACCACTGACCAGAGAGTCACAGCCTCTCTCATGTTGTCCTCCTCCAGGGAGTTTCCCTTGATGGAAGGCTTTTTGATTGAGGAATTCAATCAAAGACCATAAGGATGAGGATGGACTAGAGAATTAATGGACTAAAACAAAAAGAGCTTTCAAAGGTTGTTTTAGCATATGTATATGTGTATATATCTGTATATAAAAAATAGTTAAGATAGTTATACTACTGATTTCTCTGAGTTTGCTGAAGGGAAAGATTTGTACTGGTATTGTTTGGATAATTGAAGGCAGATGTCTTGTGCTCTGGGTGAATGATTCGGGGATGACAATGCACAATGTATGTATCATTGTTACCCCCGATTGAGGTGCTTTGAAATTTTGTTGCAGTTTTTTTCTTTTTCTTCTTCTTTTTCTTTCCTTTTATGTTTGAATAAAATGGATTTGAAAATAAGTAAATAAGTAAATAGCAAATGTTGTTTTATGTACATGTAGTTATGACTCATGGACCTACCACTAGCAGCATCTCTAACTTCTCCAGGCCTTAACTGTCACCATGAACACAGAGAAGGATTATGGTTTCCTTCACTATGTCTAAAACCCAGAGTCAACTCTCCTGGATTTGAATGACAGGTGAGAACATCCCTCCTTTAGGGGAAATTTTCTTTCTATTCCCACCTGAAAGGATCTAACCTACCTGTATAGTCCCAATGAGGCAACAATCAATTTCTAGAGCATTTCCCAGGAGGAAACGTGTGAGATAGGGATTTCATTGGTGTTAGGGTGGAAGAGAGGTGATGTTTAAAACTGTCATAGAACCAGTAGTCACTCCTGGGAAAATAGTACATATCAGTCTATCAGGACACCACACACACACACACACACACACACACCCCATTTCATGCACACACAGATTTTGGCAGCAGACAGCAACATCCAGAGTGAATCCAAGAATAACTTCTCTTAATTTCCAAAAGCTCAGCAATGTGTGTTACCCCTTGGTTTAGATGAGTTAGACTTGGTACATCCATGAGGCATTGGAAGGGGAGAAGCCACATGGGCAGAGAGTTCTGCAGGTTGCTCTAGGGCTGGTAAGATCTAGGTGGTGAGATCAATCTGAAAGTCAACATCATAAAGAGTTAATTTCAACCCCTGGTGGCTGCTGAGTTGTCCAAGGTGGAGGAGATTGTTGAAAACAGGGGTAGTGAAAAAGGAAGAAATCCAAGAGAGAGGATGATCCAGAAATAAACAGGGGTCCTGGAGGAGACACTGGTCAGAACAGAAACATGGCCACTGGATTAGGCAACAGGGCACTCACTGCAGCCTTGACAAGGGCCAATTCAGTGCTGTGGTGAAGACAGCAGTGGTTGCAGAAGTCATTCTAGAATTTTGGGTGTGATGGAGAGCAGTGAAGTATAGCAAGGTAGATATACAGAGGAGAGGAATCTTAAGGTTTATTTTTATGCAGATGGCAATAATCTGGGAGAGGGGAGGAGGTTACAAGGAAGTAGAAAGGAAAAAGAAGGGATACCCCATGAAGTGAAGTTGTTGGAAGACAGTGGGGTGTATCTTCACATAGAATAAAGGAATTGGCTTTGGAAAGACAGAGATATTTAATTCCCTCCTGTAATGAAGGAGGTAAGTTAATGTTTATTCAACTTAGCGGGGAGAGAAAATGTGTCTTGGTTCTTCTCTTTAGGTGTTTTGCATTGTGGGGAGGGCGCTCTCTTTAACAGAAAGAGTCCTGGCAGTAGAAAGTAAGCAACTCTAGCTCCCTGGCCTGAGCTAATCAGAATTTCAAAAGGCATATTTAGGTAGACTGCTTTATATCAGAAATGGTTGTGGGTGAAGTGTGGGCTGTTTACTACTATCTAGGTCATATTTATTAAAACAGAAATCTGAGCTCTCTTTAATCCATAAGATGAAAGCAAGTATTATCAGACAGCAGTGTGAGTACAAAGGGACATTCTGTCAGTGTGGCCTCAAAACCATACAGAGTTTTGGAAAAAGCGCAGCAAGTGTCCCAAACAGCATAAGCAAACCCAAAGCAACAACCCTTTACCATGTTTCTGTCTAACTCATCAATTAAGAATCTAGTAGTTATTATCCCACTGACAGAAGGAAGAGCTGGAATCCTCAGGATGTGAGTGACTGTTAGTTATAAAAACGTGTTAAAGTCTCCCTTGGACGTAGGCCATTGGGATTACTGTGTTGTATCTCTGGGAATGACCTATTAGTGGTGAAATTAGTCTTCTACAGAAAAGGTTATTTGGATTTTTATGATCATATATTTCTCCTCAAAAATTGATGAAGATATACCCCAAAAGACAGAAAAATATCCAGAGGAAAAAACCACTGATACTGGAATGCCCATAAGCAAAATATGCTTTGAAGAAATAAAGGAGGGGAAAAACCTTCACAGCTCTGAAAAAAGAGAGAAAAATGTTTTAGGTCTTGCTTTGCTGGATGACCTCAGTTCTAGTCCCTTCTTCTATGTGGACTTCCTTCAACATTTATGCACTTGATCCTTGCCATAATTTCACAGGCTGTCTTTCCAGAGTTTTCTAGACATTTTCTGTTCTCTGGACCTTGGTTACCACCCTTTGCTTCTCTTCCCCAAAAGAAGATTCTTCCTCTTCTTTCACAGCCTTTCCCCTAACTCTCCATCATCATTTTTCTGAACATATTAATTAATGGTATTGAGCTGAACAAAATCTGTCCACTCTAGGCTGAGGAAGCAAGGACTTGCTGACCTAGGGTGGGGCCACAAGCTCTGTTTGTCTTTGCCTTTAGTCTCTGAGTCCTCCAAAATGCAAAGTAGATAGACAGTCCGGAGAAGGCTGTGGAGAACTGGTCTGCTTCACTCTGGGCCACTTTCCTCAGGTCATGCTTCACTGTGGCCCTAGGGAGTTCGTAGACCATTTGAGTTTCAGGAATCACTCAGGGCCCATGGAGGGTGGAAAGAGTGGGGACATCTGGGAGGGGCCCTCATCTGAAGTCCAGAAGGATTTGAGAGTCTGCCAGCGAACCCTGGAGGGTGACTCAGTGGGAACCAACTTTATAGAGAAGAGTGATGAATGGGGATGTGATCAACGGAGACAAGAGAAAAAGATGCATTTTTTTATTTGATTTTTTTTTTGTTTTGTTTTGCTTTGTTTTTTTGGGACTGGGTCTCACTGTGTTATTCAGGCTGGCCTTAAACTCATTATGTAGGCCTCAAATGTACAGTGATTTTCATTCCTCAACCTTCTAAGTACTAGGATTACAGGCATGTGTCAGTATGCCCTGCAAAAGGATGCTTTTGACACATTGTAAAGCCAAGATAGCATGGTGCTCTAGCCAGCAATTTTCCCCACTTTGCCCTGAGAGATCCCCTCATCCAATTCCTGCCAACAGGCCAGTGCTAAGCCAGCAGGCTGCTCCCTTGTAAGAGGGCTCCATTCCTTCCACCCATGCCCCCTCCTCCCCAGTGATCTCAATGACAGCCAAGGAACCAAAGGAAATCAATGGATATCTTGAAGATACATGGTGACCACAAAGACAGGGCTGTGCTTGTGGTTTTGAATGTCAGCCCAATTGTGAGGATGTGTGCAATTCCTAAGTATGCAGAAATTCACCATAGTTGAATGTGGGACAGATTAAAAACTCTGTCACGTGTTTCTAGGAAATACTGATACCCTTTCCTTGGGAGTTATACTTAGATCAGAGATGTCACAGGAGGAGCACCTCAGCCATGCTCACAACCTCAGCTTTATCCCCACAGGCTTGGCTCTGGGTACCCACCCACACTAGCCACTATGCCAGTCTATAAAAGAGGCCTGGCTGCTTCTGCCTGCAGTGTCTGGTGGCACCTGAGCTGGACACTGGCTCCAGATCACCAGCGTCAATCATACATGAAATGTGATAACTCTGCTCAGCACTCTGTACCAGCTAGTCTCTTCCAGAAAGAGTTGGGTGGGTTCTAGCCTAGCTTACAAAACCTATTTTAATATATACTTTTTTATCTTAAAGAGTATATGACAGAATAAAAGCAATCAAAACAAACCAATGTAAGAGATATAGGACTTCAAAACACTATGCAATCAACAGTAGTTACCATAATGCCCCTTAATGTCTTCAAAATAGCTGCAGACAACCTTGGACATACAAACAGAACAGAATAGAATAGAAACAACAGCAACAAAACAATGAATGTGATAAAGGACTTTAAAATGAGCCAATAGTAAATCCAAAATTGCTACCATAATATATGTTGCTATCCTTGAAATAGCTTCTCCTGTCATGGGATTTAACATAATCAAACAAAACAAAAGAGAATAATACCCAACCCAACAAAATAATGGAAACAACATAGGTCCTCAAAACAAGACCATAGGGAATCAACAATGGTTGCAACTCTCAGAAGGAGACCCCTGCTAGATGACACATTGCTTAGTGATATCCTCTGAACCTATGATCAGACCACTGGCCTTACACCTGCAATGTTAGTGAAATACCAAAGCACCACAGGCATCCAATTGCATTTCACTTCAATAGCTATCATCACAGCTGTGTTTCTCTGGATAAACCAGTCACTTTGTTGCGGGGCGGGGGGTGGATGGTACTTCTTGTTTGCCAGCCCTCATGCAGGAAGGGGCCAGGGTCTGGCTGTTCCCAGTCCGCCGGAGGCCCATACATGGCACCAGTTCCCAGACTGGGCTCGTTTGGTGCTGCAGTCACTGTTCTCTCTAACCCCTGTCCGCAAATGGCACTGACTCACAGGGAGAGGTTTGGATCTAGTGTTCCCAGTCTGCCAGAGGCCTATTTTAATATTTTGAAAGGTGTCCCATTGCCAAGAAGCAACAAATATTATTGTACTAATATGACATGTAGATAGTATATATTTGCAGAGGGTGGGGAGCAAGAATGAGAGAAAGGTGTCTCGGTATCAGCCCTTTATATAGTGTTGAATTTTAAACCATGTGAGCATATTAAATATATAATTGTGTATATGTGTATTTCTTTCTAAATTTAAAAGCCTTATCCAGAAGGTTTCTTCTAGCCAAGAACTTCTAAACAGTGTTGCATTAAGTCACCTGGTATATATTATGCAGGTCATGAGTTCTGTGTGAGGAATGTTCCTAGTCCCAACTTTGGGTTACTTTTTCCAAAGGCCAGGGACCCATATGTTAGGCAACAAGGACAGGATAATGTCCCCAGTCTCCAGTATTCTCATGACCTCTGAGGAAGTTGGAGATGATGCCCGGTGTCCTTATTCTTAAAGGGGACTCCAGAGAGGTAGCAGGTCTTTTGTAGACCAAGAGAAGGAGGCATCAGTAAGAATGCTGCTGTCTTTGAAACACATACACTCCACTTCTGCCTGGAGCCCACTTGATGTGGTTTATCTACCTCTTGAGCCACATGGAGCCAGGGTGAAACCTGAGAAAAAGGAAATGCATTTTTAAAAATTATTAATTTTTTAAGAACATTAGATTTTTAAGTACTAAAAAATTGAAAAGTGTGTTAAAATGCACATTATTTTAGGTTAAAATGTTTTATTTATACTCCAACTGAATTTATAATTTTACTTGCACTAAATTAAAAATTATTTAAGATGGTCGTGTATTAAAAAGAAATGATCAAACATGACAATCCTTTACAGTGAAGAGGAGATAAGCACAGAAATAGCTTTGGGAAAATGTGATCGATAAATTTGCTTCCACCAGAGCCATTGGAGTATGTTGCTCCCTTTTGCTTTAGGTTCCAATGTGGCTATATCCAACATTGGTCTTTATTTTAAACTTTGATATTTTGTTCATCATAATTTTACATTAATTTTGATTTTTAAAGAATTGTGACATTAAAATATTATTTATCTTGATTACTGAGGCTTCTATGTTCCTTTTATTTTTTTACTGGTTTACCACAGAAGGCCAGAGCTGAATCTTGCCCTCTGAATTACTTCCTAGATCGCTGTATTTTTATTCAGATCCTCACCATCCATTCATATCTCCTCAATGCCTACACAAAGAAGCAGTTTTCCCTCTAGCTTGTTTTGCTTTTCAGTGCACTATTCCCCAGAAGCAGTCTCAGTAATTCTATTTTCCACATACAACTTTATATGTGAAAAACACAGAAGCCCTGGCAGTCATCCTCCAACCTTTGGCTGGACAGAGTACACACAGGTAATTCTCTTAATGTCCTCCAAGGCCCTTAAGAACACACTCAGGGGTAGCACGTCCTGATGAGATGGCTGATGGGAAGAGAGTCACAGCAGCAACACAAGAACAATTTACACCCCCTCCTTCCAGCCCCTTTCTGACCCAACCCATTCCTCATCCAGAGGGCACTGGGGGAGCAGGGTCCTTATAGTGACCCTTTATTTCCCCAGCTGACTCCCCACACCCCCAACACACACCAGATGTTTTCCAGTTGGAGAAGAGAAGTGGGTGGTTGTTTCCTTTGTAAGGAGCCACAGTGTGAATATATTTTTCCACATGGTGACTCATGTGACTGTTGGTGTCCTAGACTCCTGCACATGGTTCCAACTCCTTTGCTGACTTGGGGGTGGGGGTGGAGAAGCAACTTTGATCTAGCAATTTAAACTCCTTCATGACTTGGTTTCTCTGTAACTGAGAATACTTAACTCCCTTCTGCAGGAGAGGGACAGACTCTGTGAACTCTCATAGCCTCCTCTAACCCCGGGATTCCATCTGGCTATTATTAGCATCATCTGGACAGAGCTTCAGGGTGACATGATGCTTCTGAGTGTGCAGAACAAAGTGAAAATATCACCAAACCTACTTACCAAACCAATTCTGTCTTTTTGGTGCCACTCAACATTACTAAGGCTATTTCTCTGGGAATTTCTTTCTCTTAAATATTTCTGTTTATTGTCCCTCAGCCTATTCATTTCCTTAGCCTTTTCCTCATGCTTTCCATTTTGACTAAATTCCACTTATATGAAGGCAGAAAAGCCTGATCCTGGCTGATCCCTGCTCCCATGGCTGGCATGTAGAGTGCAGCAGGTAGGAGCCTGGGCTTTGCTATCAGCTGCTCCTCGCTGTATTTTAACCCCAGCATTCACTAGCAAGATGGGCATTTGGGCAGTCTACCTAGCCAGGCTTTGGGACTCAGATTTCTCTTGTATAAAATGGGATGCTAATATGTGATTCAGAGGATATCATAAAGATTATGGGAAATCAAATGCAGAGCACAGTGTTTAGAATTGATTAAAATAAAATTAAATAGCTCTTGAATGCATCAGTGAACATTTGCATGATAAAAAATAACCACACATGAAGTATATGTGTGTGTTTTTGTTCACAAATCCAAATAATACAAAAGTCTACAGTGTAAAAACTGAAAGACTCTTTTCTCTGACTGCCTTTCCCGTTCCCCTTCTTTCTCAGCATTAATAACACTGTTCTTCTTTCTTTATGTGACTCTCTTGTTGGGAGAGAAGAAGCTTATTATCTGATATGTGCAGTCATGAGATGCATAACAATGACATGTGGCAATGGTGACCTCACAGATTATTTTGTCTAGTGACATTGGAGCCACCTTAGTTTTGGCAAATCTTAATATGATGTTTGCACAATGACAAAATCGTATAGTGATGGATTTCTTAGAAAATTTCTCATAGTTAAGTGATGCAAGAGACTGAAGCATACCACCACACAAAATCAGAAAATGATTCACTTCATCATCCCTTTCACTCTTACATCTGCCCCTGGAGGTGAGCGCTCC
Source organism: Dasyprocta punctata (assembly GCA_004363535.1). Lineage (NCBI taxonomy): Eukaryota > Metazoa > Chordata > Mammalia > Rodentia > Dasyproctidae > Dasyprocta > Dasyprocta punctata. The sequence goes on along the minus strand of RJWM01019543.1, from coordinate 16,147 downwards.
AAGGAATCTGAATAGAGATTCTTCTCAGCTTTATCCTATTCATTTACATATATGTTATATGCATACATAGACATACATATGCTACATCTTTTAAAATGTTTAAAAATACTTATTTTAGAAATATTTTTTATAACAGAATTAAGTTATATTTTCCATTCTGAGTTGGTCTGTGTTTGCTTAGCCATGTTTTAGACATCTTTCCATGACCGTAGACATAGATCTAGCAAATTAATATTGCATAATAATATATTCACTCCAAATTACTTCTATGGGTAGATGGTTAGGTTACTTCTGAGTTTTCACTCTTACATAAATAAACACTTCTACCATCTGCAGGCCAAAGACCGAGTAGTGTCATTGCTGTCCTCTGTGTGAGCAGCTGTCCCTGTGTGGCCTGGAGATGATCATCCTCTTGTTGTGTCAGGGAACATCTTTCTGAGTATGAGCAAGGACTTCCTTAAGGCCAAGGCAAACATATCCTTGTACCACAGATCAATCCTAAAGTCATACTTATGGCTACAACCAAGGTCTAGCTCCTTTGAAACCAGACCGAAGGGCTGGAACCCAGATGATTTAAATATTCTGCAGTCAGAAAGCAGAAAGAAGCAATAGGATCTGAGGAGGTTGGCCTACAGATGGGCTGACTTTCTTAAAAGACTGGCCAAGGAATTGTGGTAGACAATTTATACATCTCAGGTATCTGAAGATTTTAAATATGGCTAAGTGTACATTTTAAGTGTGAGTCATTGCCCAGGCACACAGACTACAAATCACAAAAAAGATGCCTTTCAATCACTTGAGGGAAATGCTAGCTGTCAGCAGATGGCAGAGCTGCGCACTCTCCATGCACATGCTCATTGTGGGTCCTCCATGAAGATTTGTTGGATACATGCAGTTATCTGATGTGGACTCAAAGATATTTTAGCTTCCTCCTGGCTTTCTCCACAAGTTTACCTTGTTACTTCTCGGAAACAGAATTGTTAAGGAAATGGAATGTCATGACCATTTCAGCCTTTATGCTTCCAAGTTAGGGTAAGTTGCTTCAACACATTAATTTGAATATGATTTTAATATTGTTCCAGGGATGTTTTTGTGTTCCCCCATCAAGCTTATAGACAGCTCTGAGAAAGCACTGTCTTGTGTATGACTGAAACAATCATTAAATATGTATGGATCCACATTACATGCTCAGCACTGCCCTGTGCTATGAGGCACACAGAGTCTGCCCAGGAGAAGCTCGCAGTCCTGTTGAGAAGGAGCGTCATTCACATCAAAGAGCACTGATGAGTTAGGTTTTACACTGTAGCACTGTGTCTGTCAAGATTCCAGTCAGGCAGACATGGTAGATGTTTTAAACACAGCGTTTTGGAAAGGAAACTAATTACAGATGTGTTGGAAAAGTTGAAAGAACAGTCCAACAACAACAAAAAGGTACCTGGTGAGTAGTAACACCAGGAAAGCTGCAGGGATGCAGGAGCTTGCTTTGGGAGCCTAAGTGCATGCTGCTCTATCAGAGGTGCCCTTGTAGCGACTGAAGGTTCCGTTAGAGCCATGCTCAGGTGCCGACCCGGGGAGGCTGAAGCCAGGGCTACTAAGGGGATTCAGCATTTGGCATGGATGCCATGGGAAGAAAGGATCTCTCCTTATTGACTCGTGATGGGGGGATACAGGGAATTCACTGGCTTCAGAAATGACTGGCTTCAAGGTCTCAAGTGATATTGTGAGGGCTCTGTCTCTTCAGTTTCCTGGTTTTGCATTTCTTGTTGACGTCATACTTAGACAACACACTAGTTTCCCACAGATTCCCATCTTCCTAGTAGGCTGACCTCATCAGGTAGAGTCTTTTTATGATATCTAGCAAGTCCTACACTGCTGAATGGTGGACGCTAGGATTTGCCAGCTGCCTCACCCTACCACATGGAAAGGAGAGGAAATCCCACAATAGCACAGTGAGGAGATGTTACCATGCAATGGAGGGTGGAAAACTCATCTGAGCAGGCAAAAACTGTAGCTGCCAGTCTTCTATCAGAACAACAGCAGAGCAGAGACATAGGCTCTGCCCTCAAGGACCTTATTTTGGCTGAAATATGAAGCAGCTTCAGAATCGTGTTGATTGACTTTTTTGAGCTATAGTGTTCGTGGAATGTAAAGACCCAGTCTAAGGCAGTCATGGCAAAACTTTCAGAGACTAAGTGCTCAAACTGCAACCCAAAACCCACATATTTATCACAAAGTGTTGACACTGCAATTCAACTTGAATACTAAGGTTTTAGTTTAGAAAAAGTAACTCATATATTAATATCTTTTGCTTAAAAGAAAACAGAGCTCTCAGTGATACAGACAGCTTTTTACTGAAAGGTAAAAGTTTGTATTTGGTGTGCTTTTGTACAACTAATGTGATCTTTGGTGTTGTGTGCATGCTGATAATTTGCCAAACGTTGGCTCATTCTTCATCAGTTTGACAGCAACACGTGCAGCACTCAGGTCATGTGTTAGTTTGTTTTTGGTGTCAGATTTGATATCATTCAAAGCTGAAAACAGAGGCTCACACACATAAGATGATTCAAACAAAGTAAAAATAGCAATTCCAAGTGCTTTCACTGATTTAAAATTATTTGCAGAGAATTCTACACCTTAAGAATTTCATTTTCAGAACTTACAACTGGTCTGTCCTTTGTCCTCCTTTCACCCTCTATCTTCTCTCTCTCTTCTCAAGTGTTGCACCCACATCATAGAATTTACTTTTCCAGTAGAGCTTTCTTGAAATTCCAATAGCTCTGATTGCAGATCTCCAAAATCTAACGAGTGCAATCAGGAAAGATCAAGTTCATCCAATTTGGCTTTATCTGGAGGAATAAGAAAACACAAGGTCGTCTCCATCTTAAGGAACTATAAAAATCTGTTACTAAAATTCTCCTTGGGAGCTGCTACAATGCTAGAAAATTCCTTGTAGATTTCCTGATGGCTTATAGGATTGCCTGCAAATGTTGTAGAACTTTCTAAATGAAGCTTTAGATTTGGAAAATATTTCAACTGCCCGCTTTCAAGTTCTGGGATGACTTGGCTCACATGCCAACATAGAGGGCTCTGCGTGCCCACTGCAGTACATGTGCCATAGGTTCACCACCAATGGTCTAAGGCATATGTCCATATTATTTGGTGTGATCTGAGCACATTTTTCACCTGTGAGGAGATGTTGAGAGCTATTGAACACAGGAGAGGTGACCTGGTCAAGTGCCACAAATACATGAAGACAGAGATAAGGTTCCATGAAGAAGTTCCAGGGTATCAGTCAGAGTCCTATATGGAAGATGGTACACACAACAGGGGTGAGCCCAAAATACTTTAATGAGAAAGTTGTTTATAGAAAAGTGGGCACAGTTGAAGGAACCACAAAGATGATGTGGCACCAGAAGCTAGCAATAGTGGGAAACCACAATCATTTCTAACCTTGCAGAAGGTGAGGGAAGGGAATTGCTTTACTGGAGCCCAGGGAGAGCTCAGAAGAGGGGCAGCTTTGCAGAAGCTATGGGCACAAGGATCCCAGCCACTGCCAGGAACTTGGCCTACCAGGGAGGGAGGGGAAAATAAGTTGCTAGATCACTCCCTTCTTCTCTTACCCTTTGTCTGCTGCAGACTACAGTGAATCCCAATAGCCCAACTCACCTGAATGCAGAGTGAAGCAGAAAAGTGTAAAAAGTGGATCTGGGGTGGAGGTGAATATGAGACAAGGCAGCGACTGTTTGTGTCATCCCAAGTGGGTTCCTCAGCCCCCATCTGCACTACCAGCTCCTGATTTGGTTGAAATGACCTTAAGAAGGGACAGACTTTGGCAAAGAAACTGAACCAAATATCCAGGAGACAAGCCCTAAAATTGTTTCCATGGATGGTAAACTGCTTCCAATTCTACCTAGGAATTGGAAAACAGGCTGCTGACCTAGTGGAAACCTTGATTAATATCTACAGTAACACTTTCCTGCAAGGGCAGCGAGTGATTTTGCAAAGTACAAAGGAGCTAGAAACATAATGGTAAAGATATCCGATTCTCTGACTGTAACCATGGCCATGCCTTTCTGAGAGGGGAGGCTCATTATTCTGGGCACAATATGGCCATGAAGACATAGTTTTCTTAGGGTAATAGTGAACACAAATTTATCAACAGTCCATAAAAGAGAATGAAGAAATTAGGTATAATGATTTGTTATCAATCAGTATACCAGTGGTTTTCAAACTATATGTACATGATGTGATGTGTGTGCATTTGCCACCAGATTTTGATGGATGCATGCAGTTTACTTTTGGTAAACTCGGGTTGCATCTTATTAAGGGGCCACTTGGCAGATAAAACATTTGCCAAGGAGATTTTCTAATATCATATCAATTTAAATGTGATTTATTGCAAGTAAGGGGTGAAGGCATGATGTAATAGTAATCTGGAACCAAATAAAATTTGTGAATTTTCTGAAACATAGGAAAATAATGTGGACCAGAACATAGTGGCCCATAGTGGCAAAGCATTCAGACTCTGGTGCCAGACTCCCTGGTTTCAAATCCTGAATCTCACAAGCTATGGTATCATAAATGAATTCCTTCATGTGTAAAATAGAGTTATAATTACCTGACAGTTGAAAAGCAAGCACTTTAATATTGGGGGGGGGCATAGTAGAATTGAATCCAGAGAGTACCAAGTCACATCCCTAGCACTTTTTAAAGATTTATTGTGAAACAGAGTTTCACTAAGTTGCTGAGGCTGGCCTCAAAGTTGTGAACCTCCATCCTTGGTCTCCCAAGTAGCTAGGTTACAGGCATGCATCATTGCAACCATTTAACCTTGTTAGCTCAGCATTTCCTAAGCTTAGTCTGTGAAGCTGAATAAATAAAAATCATTTGATACTCATTAACATATTTTTCCCCAAGACACACTGGAAAAACCAGTATCTACTGGTAATGAGAAATTCTAGGAGCAGGGCCAGAGGAGCCAGCACTGTACCCAGTATGCAGTGGGTGATCCCTGTGACCATAGCTCCTTGGTGAGAATAGTTGGAGGGAGGGAGTTCTGAGCCAACAGGTGCAAACTGTACAGGGCAGATAAAGGCTGGAGACACCCTGGAGAAGGATAAAGGTTCTGGAGGAAAGTTGACAGGCAGCCTGGATAAAGACTGTGGTAGTAATAAAACCAACGGAGTGCACCCGTTTCCCTTAGAAGAACCTCTGAAAAGAGAAGCCCTAATTACCCAACTGGCTGACTGTGAAATGCAACAAAGACCACAGAAAACCATCAGCACTCCTGGGCCTCTGAGCAGGCATCAGAGGACACACAAAAAAGAAGCACGTGTTCTTCTTTAGCTAGTCAGTTCTCTCCCTCTTCAGTGCTGGGGATAAAAGCCAGGGCTTCATGCACAACAGGAAAGCGCTCTACCACTAGGCTACACCCTTGTTTCTCCCTTGGAACAGGTTGTTCCACATGTTACTGCAAGCAGCCAGAGCAAGGCTGCAGGCTGCACAGATAGCGTCATGTAGAGCACCACCTCCTTTAAAAGCCCCTGAAACTCAAGACTAGAGACTGCAGTCACATCTGATTCATTTCTGTCTGCTTCATGTTCCCAGCTAAACCTCTCCAGAGCAGGGCACAGGAGGCAAGAGGGCACTTACTCAGCCCGGGGTTTATGTTGGAGGCACACTGGGCTAGAAGTAACAAGGGAACTGATGCCAGGTTCAGCAGCTCTATCCCTCTGCCTTAGACCAGGTCTGAGAGAAGAGACTTGTGAATGGATATGTAATTGCATGTGTATCACTTCACAGTGTCTGGCATTTAAGTGCTCAAGAGATGTTACTATTTTTTTTTCTATGTCTATAACAAAAAAAATCTAAGATATGCAGCAAACATTTTTAGTGTTAATTCTTTAAAAGAATATTTTTTTTACCTCCTGCCTGGAGCTTTCGGTGCCCTTCAGGCCTATAGCGATCTTGGGGTTCCTTCGATTTAGAAAAAAGTCAGCCAGTGACAAAAAGGCCCCCAAACTCCATCATTCATTCTCTTGCAGACACAGTCAGACTCAGCATAATCATTTCATTTTGCTCTTCTCTTGCCAAGCCTTTCAGGTGAGAAGCCTGGGGGGACCTGTCTGACAGCAAGCACTCCGCCCACGAGAGCATTAACGCTCAGGGAGAAGCTTTCTTTCAAGGCCGTTCTAGCTCCTTACTAGGAAAAAGACCCCACCCTGAGTCTACAGTGGCTTCAGAGACTTTAAACCTACCCCGAGCTGGAAGATATTTTAGGCAGTCTGAGGTTACAAGATGAGATAATATGAGGAAACTGACATATATTAGTGTTTACTGCCTCAGTACAGTTTAAGCACATTGCATTCCTCCAGAGCCTTCTGATAAGGTGCTTTTAGCCTCATTTTACTAATGAAGAAACTGAGGTTGAAGGAGGTTAAGTACTGGTAAGTGGAGAAAGTGGAAATTTGACATAAGCTGTCAGACTGCAGGGCACATTCTCTTGACACTATTCTGCTTTCCCAAGAGCCCACTGAGGCCCATCGTCTCTCGCCCGCTGTCTTCTTACTCCTCAGCAGCTGCATGCAACCTGGTAGTTGGGGTCAGCAGTGTTTAAACTAGCGATTGCAAGCATCTCATTCACTACCGTGCCTGGCACATAGTAGGCATTCAACGTGTGCTGGATTCTCCCCAGCCCCTGCTTCTTGGCAGTCAACAACTCAAACCCATCCTTTGCACGTGTCTTCTTTCATGAAAGTTCTGGCTGTTGGTGGGAGGTGGATGGGAGAAATAGCCACTTATCCGATCCTCTGACAACTAATGGAGCACCTGCTCCCCATCTGGCTCACTGCCCAGAGACCGGAAACAAAGACTTCAGGGAGGCCCCTGGCAGGGGTGGGCCACAAGCAATGGGCTCATTTCCAAAGAGCAGAATGTGGTCAGCACCTGGGGTGGGGCAGTGCAAGAAGGATGGGGTGGTCTGAGAAAGCTTCCTGGGAGACAGTGCCTGAGCTGATCTCTGGAAAGTGAGTGAGAGGGAGGAACAACATGTGCAAACATAAAGTGGTGGAATAAACAAAAATAAACAAGAAGCTCTGAGAAAGAAGAGCCCTGATGAGTGACTAGACCAACTGCAACGATTCTGGCTAAACATCTTACCAGGTACCAGACAGCTCCCACAACAAAGAATTACATCTGACCCAAGATGTCAGTATTCTGGGGTTGAGAAATCCTGGGCTTTATCAACAAATATAAAAGCATTGTCAATGAAAAGCTTCATAGCAGCACATGAATAAAGACAGAGACCAATAGAACATTTTAGGAAAAGTATAAAAATATACAGTTTAGTATATGACAAAGGTGGTACTGTATTTGTGAATGTAGTGATTATTCAATAGATAGTGTTGATACTCCTTATCTAGGGCTGGGGATTTAGCTCAGCAGTTCAAGTGCTTGTTTGGTAAGCCCAAGGTCGTGAGTTTGATCCCCCGTACAAAAAAAAAAAAAAAAAAGATATTCCTCATCTAGAAAAAGTTAAATTGGAGCCATATTTCATTCCACATATCAGAATAAATTCCAAATGGATTAAATATGTATATGTAAGCAGTAAAACCACAAAATCCTGAGAGAAAACAGGGAGAATTCTTTATCTATCTTAGAGTGGGAAAGTTCTTCCTAATGATTATTCAAAGACCACAAACTATAACGTAACAAGTTGATAAATTCAGTTAATGAAAAAATTTTAAAACCTGTTTAAGACTGTGTACCTCAAGCAAGCATGCAAACCTAGAAAGAATACCTCCAATTCAGCAGATGAAAGACAAACCATAAATTATAAAGATACATAAATAATCTCTAGAAGAAAGGGAAATGAAAATACGAGTAAAGGTCATGAAAAGACAGCTCAAAGAACAAAAAGAAAAGAGAAAGAAATACAAGTAGCTGACTTTCTTAAGCAAAATTAATCAGAAGCACAAGTTTAAACATTGCATTGTTTCTCTTGTATGAAAAACCCAAAGTATTATTAACTAAGGAGCAAAATAGAGAGCAGGCTTTAGGAAGTAGGAAGAACTTTTTCAAATGGGAAGGGGAATAAGAGATGGGGGAGGAGGGAGAAAAGCAAAGAAAAAGAAAATTAAAGAAAAAGAGTTGAAGGAAAAACTGGAAATAGAGCTTTTGCAAATGGGGAAGAGAAGATTTGAAGGAAGGGGAGAAGAAGGAGCCAAAAAAAAATTAAGACGTGGTATGCACATGCACAAATTCCCCACAATGAATTGGTCATTATGTACCGCAAACATGTACATACTAAAAAAAAATACAGGCGACTGTTATATATATAAAATGATGTTATGCATCTTCATAAAAGTACAAATTAAAAGTTTTGAAATGTGTGGTTTTTGTCATCTCTCAGGTTGGTAAAAATTTAAGTTTTAAAATGCAAAGTTATCTGAGAGGACACAGACATTTGCATGCATTTTTGGTGCACATATCAATTAGTGCAGCCCCTACGAACACAATTTAGCAAATTTGTCAAAATAACAAATGTATCTGTCTTCTGACCCAGGCATCCCTCTTCTTGGATTTTGCTTCAAGAATGTATTTGCATATACATGAAGTGACATGTATACCAGATTATACATTGGTGCAAAAGACTAGCAATAATTTAAATGACTGTTAGTAGAGAAATCTTAAAACTTAGGGTAACATACTACCATCAGGGGATGACACTTGGCTTTCCACCTGCTTTTGTAGAACTTTCATGCTAGGAGCAATTTTAGCATTTTTAAGTGGTTGAAAAACTCAAAAGGATAATTATATTTCATGGCTCGTGAATTTCATAGAAAATTCTATCAGTGTCTGTTAATAAATAAAGTTTTATTGGAACATGCCCCAGGCTCTTTTGTTTATACATTGTCTCTGGTTTCTTTCTTAAGGAATTTCTGCAGACTCCATGATCCCACAAATTCTAAAATATTTACTATCTGGCCCTTTCCAGAAAAAAATATTCTGGATTAGAATACATCCACACAATGCTGGAACACACTGCTGGAAAAAAAAAAAAAAGCTCTTTTGTGAATCTCTATGGAAGTGTTTCTAAATCTTAAAATAGCAGATGTAGAAAGTGTGAATTGCATGCTCCCATGTGTGTAAAAGGGGGAGATATATTTGTATTTTATTTAATATGCAAGAAATTATCTGGAAGGAAATAGAAGAAATTACTGAGAAATGGTTATCTTTGGGAGAAAATGAGATTGGCGAACATAGAGTGGGAAGGAAAATTGTGTGTGTGTGTGTGTGTGTGTGTGTGTGTGCACTGCCCAAAAATTAAGTTTAAAAAAAAAACCGTGGTAAGTGAGAGCATAGCTTTAGGTTGCTGCAAACAGCTGGGCCTGGCTTTGGAGGGTGGTGAGGCCAGAGATGTCTCAGAGGCCAGATGAGAAAAGATCTCTAGGCTGGTCCCATTAGCTTACATTTCGCAAGTCCGAGGACAGTAAGAGCAAAAAAATACATTTTGTTTAAAAACAAACAAACAAACCTAGAAACAAGAAAAGGGTGGAAAGGGAGTGGGTAGGAAGGGAGAGGGTAGTAGGGTCCTGGGAGTTGCTTCTGGGGTACAGAGGTGAGAGGCTGTCGCAGTTCATTTTCATTGTCCACTTGCTGGATTAAGGGACTGCAGGAGAGGCAATTGCGTCCTGGAGGGCGCTGGAGTCACATCATCTGCAACATACAATGCAGCTCCCCGCCTCCCCAGATCTGAAGAGTACATCATGCGGAGGAAACTGGAGATCGCTTTATAACTCACAGTTATTCTTCGTAAAAACGTTGGGATCGAAGCATGGGGGAGCTCCCCGGCAGCATGAGGGTGTGTCCTCAGGGCAAAGAGATTAAACAGGTGCTTAGTGGCGCCCGAATCCAGGCAGTAAGGGATTGAACCGGCTACTCACTTCCCCGGGACACTGAGGATCCTGTGTTACCCCAGAGGGCGCTGAGCTTGGAATGCAATGGACTGAGGTCAGGGTGCACCACAGCCCCACCCCGGAGGAGGGAGAGAAGACCTGGGCTTGGTTGTTCTTGCACAAGAGCCTCTAGAATGGGCCTTTTCTCCCCGCCTCGCGTTCCTCCTAAGGAAGAAAAGTTCTTTTCCTTCCTGCCCCGGGGCAGAACACAAGTTGAAAAGGACTACTTGTTCTTCACGTCATTTATAGCTCAGCAAAGTTCTTTGGGGTCTCAAGTTTCAGGTCTGGGAACCTCTCCCCTCGCCCAGCCACACCCTGATGGAGTCCCGGTTAGCAGCAAACCCAGAGGCTCCTTAGACACAATGTGACCTTCTGGCGTGGCTTTCTGCTTTTGGTTTCAAATAAACTCCTCCATCCCCACCCCCGTATCGAGTCCTTGGGAAGGAGCGGACCTCAAAGCATAAACGCCGCCGAAGAAAGGACGCAGTAGCTGAGCTGCCTGAATAACGCGGGGTCTAGCGTCACCTAGTGTCTACTTTGGAATTTGCGTGGGTCGTGCTCTATTTTTTTAATTTTTTATTTATTTTTTATTTATTTATTTTTAACTGGTTCTAAACTGGAGAGGAATTGAAGAGATGTATTCTCTGCGCACGGGGCTGTCCTCCTGCCCACGTCGAGGGACTAGAAGTTTGGTGGAAAAAACTGAAATGCTAAAATCTTAATGTGTCACAGACAGGGGTGTTGTGTGAAGGGATGGGGGAGTCCTTCTTTTGGAAGACATCTGGGGTGACTCACAAGTAATATTTAGAGTCTTATTCCCAGAAGATTGGCTTAGGCTTCCTGCGTGAATATTTTCGCTCACACTAGAAAAAAAAATACTGGTGCTATTTTATGGCTTGTATGCTTTTCAAAGTAGTTTCTCAGAGCCAGCATATGGGCTATTTACAGAAATTCTTGCAAGCTGCTTCATGGCTGAATCTACTCCTGGTCTTTGTTATTGTTTTTGCAGGGCAAGCAACCCCTCTTTCTTGTCCTCTCATTTCCCAGCTGCCCCTAACCCTCTACTAATACAGCCCCCGTGTGCTCTTTGCCTCACATCATTAATGAAAACCTCAGAACACTCCAGAGCGTGGGTACTAGTATGCATTCCTATTTGACTCGTGAAACAACTGATCCTTTGGTGGGGGACTTCCCCAAAACCGCTCAAATAGGAGTGGAGGTGGGATTTGAACCCAGAATTATTCAGCTGCAAAACAATAACTAGCTGGCTCCCCAGGAGGTTCTGGAGCTGACACATAGTTCTTTCCCTCAGAGGGCACTTTCTGCGCTGGGCCAGTTACTGTGACCCCCAGGGAGGACTCAGTGGAAAACACCCTTCTCCTCACAGCACGCCCTGCTCCAGTCCTCCATACAGACACTTCCTCAGCCTACGCGCTTCCACGCTGGAAACCACCCCAGAGGAACAATGAGGGCAAAGAGCAAGACTTGGCAAAAGCACAGAATGCCAGGAAAATCATGGATTTGTCTCCAACTCCCTAAGTCTTGGCCTCATCTAGTGGGAAACTGGGAAGATTCCTTGCTGGTTCCTCCTCTCATTCTGTTCCCTCCGCCCTGGTCCACCAAATAGACACATCTCCAGGAGAAGGTTAAGTAAGGCCATCCTCTGGACTCCCCTGAAACAAGTTATTGCTTAGATGTGCAAATTCAAAAATAAAATTTAAGCAGAGTAGCATGCTGCTGTGAGATCCAAACCCTGACCTCTATATATGGGGTAGTTTCAGGCTGCTGGCAGACTCTGGGAGGCGGTTTGAGGTTCATGAGGAACACAGGACTGGAAGACTTAGACTTACGTCCCCGGTCTGTCACTTTTTTTTTTTTTTTTGGCACTGGGGATCGAACTCATAACTTCATGCCTGCTGGGCAGGCACTTAAGCTGCTGAGCCAAACTCTCGGCCCTAAATTTTTTGAGACAGGATTGTACTATGTAGCTCAGGCAGGCCTTGCCCTCGCATTGTAGCCCAAGCTGGCCTTGAATTCACAATGCTCCTCCTACCTCAGCCTCCCAATTAAAGGCGGGCACTACCACGCCACCATGCCGGGCTCCTGATCTGTCATTTCTCATCTCAGTGACTTTGAGTGATTTGCTCAACTTCTCCAAGCATCAGTTTCTTCCATTATATACTGAGGGAAATTCTCCTCTTACCTACAAGCTGATACAGCACCCACCCTCATCTGCAGTTTTGATTTCTGTGGTTTTGTTTACCCATGGTCAATTGTGATTCAAAAAAATATTAAGTGAGGGCCGAGAGTTTGGCTCAGCGGCTTAAGCACCTGCCCCGGCAGGTGCAAGGTTGTGAGTTCGATCCCCATTGCCGAAAAAAAAAAAAAAATTAAGTGGAAAATTCCAGAAATAAGTGGTTCATAAGTTTCAAATAATTCTTATTATACTGTATTGTTATTATTGTTTTTATTATGAGCTGTTAATATCCTACTAGACATAATACAAATTAAACATTTTCATAGGTTTGCATGTAGAAGGGAAAATGTATATTGCCCAAGGTTTGGTGCTCAGGCATTTTCTGGAGGTCTTGGAATCTGTGCCCCAAGATGAGGGGTGCCACTGTAGATGCACAAATGCTCTGTGAAGTGAACAGATATGAGGTCTGGTGCAGGAATATGATGGAGAAACAGCAGGAGAGCCACACTGCCCTTTCCTCAGCCCTCCCCAGTCCCAAAGGAATCTGTCTCTGCAAAACGAGTCTAGACATGGGCACACACACATACAGGGTCTCAGTCTTTGTGAACCTTCTCCCTTCCCCACTCCTGCTATCCTCCTTCTAAGTAACTGATCTTGGAAAACAGTTTTTGTAAAAAAAAGTCCCAATGGCCAGGACTACTGGATGCACTTGTTTTAGAGCAGGCAGGTAAAGCAGAAGCAGGAAGTGTTTTGGTGGCATCAATGATTTGTAAGAGAAAGCCACAAAGGACTATGTCCTCTGTTGCCAGCTAGGAATGCCAGAGAGGGGGCTCATCTGCAATAGTCTAGCAGAGTTAGTGCAGTCAAGGTGCAGCTGTAAAAGTCCGAGGACAACCAGCAGGAGGACAGAGGCTGAGATTGGGGTCCTCTCTTCCTGGTGGTACAGCCAGTTTGAAAACCTCTTGATTTCTTCACAGGTTCCAACTTCAATTTGACATGCCTCCACCTGGCTTGGCAAACTTTGTGCCTCTCCACTAGGGAATAAATAGCTTTGTGAAACTCCTGGAAAAACAAAGACCTCATTAAGATCAATCACTTATTTATTTGAAGTACACATGCCCAACAATCTCTATTGATGATCTCAGATACAAATGAAGTGGTAATTAAGGATATAATGCAAATGATCATCAGCTTAGTAACTCCCTCTGTAATTGAAATTTACTAAATTAAGTCTGAGATTTTTGAAAGTAGGTCTTTTAAAAAAATCTCCCCGATTATAATTACCCCTTCTCCTCCCTCCCACCCACCCCTGGTAATGTAATTAGTTTAAAATAAGACTCATGGTACAGTTGATGGTGCTGCCTACTGATCTGCTAAGGTGATACTGTCTGCAGTGTGGGTCTCCTGGGACCCATCCCCAGGGAGTCCTCATCATTCGGAAAGGCTGCTGTTTTGGAGCCAAACACTCGACAAGAAGACTGGACCTTGGGCTTGCTGCATTACAGTACTGGACAGGGAGATTTCTCAGTTTCTCCTTTCTGTTCCTTTCCATAATATACTCAGGTCTGGTACAAGGAAGTAGATAGTTGCTTTACTGGAGCAGGGGAGGATTTGGAATCTTTTGCGCTCTTGATATAAGAAATAGAGGGGTGGTGCAGATCAGAAACTCATCTCTCTTCTCAGAGGTAAGGGAGGCAAACCTCAAACTAGACTGTCCAGGGACTCCTCTAAATCCTGTCCTCTGCTTCTTGATGTGACTATCCCTGGCCTTAGCACATCTCCCCTATCCGCCCCAGCAGAGGGCAATGCCCACCCACTTCAGCTTGCCCAGAACCTAGAGGAGCTGTGTGGCCTGAGGTGGGGCCCTGGGAGCTCTCCCTGCTCCCCAGCCTCACCCCCAACTCTGCCCTTGTCCAAACTGGAAAGAGAACTAAAGCCTGTCCTGGGGACAGTTGAGCTTTCAAAAGCACAGTTTGGTCTGTTTCATTAAACTCAGATGAGAAGGCTGCTGTCTAAACTCACGTTCTAGTTTTGTCAGAGATGATATGTGCGAAAAGAAAAGGAGCTCCCCTCCTCTACTCCTCCTGCCACTCATTTCTACTTTGCAACCACAGCTTCTGGAGTGGGCAAGATCAAGTCCAGACTGGGATATTTAGTGAGACCTTGCCTCAAAAATAAAAAGAGGGATTGCAGATGTAGTTCAGTGACACAGTGCCCCTGGGTTCAACATCCAATACATGTACACACACACACACACCACCGCGGCACAGATCTTAAAGAAAATGCTTTCTGCCAGCCCTTTAAAACTGTTTGTGTACGCACCCATTTTTCCTTCATCAATCACATCAGTAGTGTTTGAAATTTCAGTAAATGCTTAACTGCAGAACTTCTGATGTCAGAGACAAGCAGCAGAGTTGTTTCTAGAGAGCAGGATAGGCGTATTATGTTCTATTAGTAAATCTGATAAAGGCACAATGGCAATCTTGTCTCTAGATAAGCCCTCGCTTAAAAGCTGTCTGAGCTAACGTGGGCATGTTTGCTGTTGGATCTGGGTGCCCAGCACAGCAGGTGCTCAATAAGTGTCGGTTGAATGAAGAATGAATGAACGACTTGTCCAAACACTTGTAGGATCTCCTCAGTGGGATGAGACAATACCTTCATTCTAAAATCTGGTATTGAGGATACCACAGTCAGATGTCAGCTTGCACTTGTGTGATCCCTCAGCCATCTTTTCTACTGGCTGCGTGAGGCCCAGCATGGCTGTGATTCTGGAGGACTTGATACAACACACAGGCTGGGTCACAAAGCCACAGATGGGGAGGTGGGGATTCAGAATTAGCCTTTCTAACAAGTTCTCAGAAGCTGCCCATGGTGCTGGTCCAGGCCCATACTTGTTGGTAACCCTCCATTCCACAAAAAGTACCGCTGGGTTAAGATCCAGCTTAAACATGGCCTGTTTTTTTTTTTTTTCTTTTCAAATCCATTTTATTCAAACATTAAAAGAAAAACAAAAGAAGAAGAAAAACTACAACAAAATTTCAGAGCATGTCAATCAGGGGGTAATAAGGGTACATACATTGTGCATTGTCATCTCCGAATCATTCACCTAGAGCACAAGACATCTGCCTTCAATTTTCTGAACAATACCAGTGCAAATCTTTCTCTTCAGTGAACTCAGAGAAATCAGTAGTATAACTATCTTAACTATTTTTTATGTACAGATACATACACATATACATATGTTAAACACAGCCTTATTGACACAACTGCAAACAAAAAAAGAAACAAACAAACAAACAAAGAAGGAAAGAAAGCAAGCAAGCTCCACAGCCCACTCACCTCTTAACTGCTATTTTCTCTGCACTGCCCAGATACTTATTTGACCTGTTTGGCTTTATTACCCAAACTTGAAGTCCTCGCTAAGCTCCAAACTTCCAGCCAAATTTCCACTTCTTTGGAATTCTGCACACACTCCAATGTCTCCTTTACAGGCTCACACAGCCTAAAGGGAGACTCCCCCCAAGCTCTTCCAGCAGAGAACCCGTTCCATGGACCTGTAATGCTTTCTTCTACTCTGCATTCCCTCGGCACAGGAGTTTCCTCATCTCTGTCATTAGTAGGTCTCTTTGGAGGCAGCAGCCATGTCTCAAGCCTTTTTCCTGTAACACAGGACCTCTTTCAGTGTGACTCTGTCCCCTGGTGAGCTAGGGATGGGCTGCTAGGCTGGGCAGACTCTGCTCCACTTGTGAGATTCGATTAAAGAGATAAACACAGAACCCAATGTTGCACTCAGCTCTGGGTTTCCAAAGAGGAATAAAACACAGCTGTCCTGGGGTTAACATCTATTTTGTATTCATTGTTCATTATGGCCACTCTTTTGTCCTTCTAGCAGCTGGCTTGGACTGTGAATGACCTTTGCAGATAACTGGATGCCCCCTCTCACATGAACAAGCGAGGTTCCCATAACTAAAACACAGTGCCAAAGGTTTGGCTT
>RJWM01019542.1:0-38820 GCA_004363535.1 Dasyprocta punctata | reverse complement strand
ACACACAGAGTTTACCAAATGCCCTCTGAGGAGTTCCCAGGTCAATGTCCCTGTTCCAGGTTAGCCTTACTAGCAGTGTTCCTGCTGGCTGAGATAGAATTTCTTTGTAGGATTTCATGCTATTTCCCTAACATTGTAATGCTGACAAGACTATTTGGCATGACCCTAATTCTTTAAAGGGACAGAGTCCCCGAAAAATGTATTTGCTAAGAAGCTTACTCATCCTAGCATCATTCATACTCAAGTGCCCGGTATTCCACAATCTCTTTGCTACTTAATGCTGTGAGATGCAGTTTTTGGAACCTGGTGGATATGAAATCATATCTTATTATGATAGTAATTTTATTACTAATTAAGTTTACCATTTTCCCATATTTTTATTTGCCATTATAATAGCTTTTCTGTGAAATACCTTTTCAAATGCTTGAATCATTTTTTTAACTGTGTTAAAAACACATAGCTAAAATTAGCCATTTTACTTTCCAGTAGTGTTATTTTCACATTTTTGTGCAAATTCCAGAACTCTTTCAAAGCTGTTTCAAAAAAGTTTTTCAAAACCGAGTTTCAAAACTGAAATTCAGTACTCATAAATGACTCCACATTTTTTTCCTTCCTGCAGACCGTGATAGCTCCCATTCTGATTCTCTATGAATTTCACTACTCTAGGTAGCTCATATAAGTGGAATCATACAGTGCTTGCTTTTGTGACAGGCTTAATTCAGTTAGCATAATATTCTCAAATTTCATACATGTAAATTTCATTCATGTAAAGTACATCAGATTTGCCTCCTTTTATAAGACTGGAGAACTCTATACTATTGTATGTGTATACCACATTTTGTTTAGTCCATTCACTCAGTAGTACACATTTGAGTTGCTTCCACCTTTTGGCTTTGTGAATAAAGCTACAAAAGACATGAATGTGTAAATATCTCTTTCAGACCCTACTTTTAATTTTTTTGGATATATTTACCCAGAAGTGGAATTGTTGCATCGTATAGTAATTTTGCTTTTAATTTGGTGAAGAACCAACATACAGTTTTCCATAGTAGTTACACCATTTTAGATTTCCACCAACACTGCAGAAGATTTCCAGTTTCTCCACATCTTTGTTGTTTGTTATTGTGTGTGTGTGTGTTTGTGTTGAGTAGCCATCCTATTGTATGTGATATGGTATATCATTATAGTTTTGATTTCCCTAATCATGAGTGATGTTGAGCATTTTCTCATATGTTTGCTGGCCACTTGTGTATATTTGGAGACATGACTATTAAAATTCTTTGCCAGTTTTTTTTTTTTTAATTTATTTTTTTGCAGCACCGGGAATTGAACTCACAACCTCGCGCCTGCCAGACAGGCACTTAAGCCGCTGAGCCAAACCCTCAGCTCTAGTTTTTTGAGGCAGGGTAGCACTATGTAGTTCAGGCCGGCCTTGTGCTCGCGTTGTAGCCCAAGCTGGCCTCGAACTCACAATGCTCCGCCTACCTCAGCCTCCCGAGTGCTGGGATTAAAGGCGTGCGCCACCACACCCGGCTCTTTGCCAGTTTTAGAATGTGGTTATTTGTTGTTGAGTTGTGAGAATTGTTTGTATATTCCAGATATTAATCCCTTATCAGATATAAGATTTGCATATAGACCATTCTATAGATTTTCTTTTCCTTATGTTTGTTCTTTCCTTTGAACCACAGACATTTCTAATTTTCATATAATCAAATTTATCTATTTTCTATGTTTGTTGACTATAGTTTTGGTGTCATAGGTAAGACATCTTAGTCAAATCTAATATCATGAAGATTTTCTTTTATGGATTCTTAGCAGTTATATAGTATTAGGTCTTATGTGTAAGTCTGGTCAATTTTAATTAATTTTGTATATGCTATAAGGTAAGGGTTCAAATTCATTGCTTTACATGTGGATACCCAGTTCCCCCCATATTTTTGAAGATATCATTCATTTTCTGTTTAATGGTGCTGATTAGTTGATGATTCGTTTCTCTTTTCTAGTCCATTGGTCTATACGTTTGTCTTTATGCCAATACAACACTTTTTCATTACTGTGACTTTGTAATCAGTGTTAAAGTCTGGAAGTGTGAAACCTTTGACTTTGTCCTTCTTTTTGAGATAGCTTTAGTAGCTTGGGGTCCTTTGAAATTCCATATGAATTTTAGGAAGAATTTTTTTGTCATTGAAAGACTTCCATTGGGATTTTGATAGGCATTGCTTTAAATCTGTAGATCAGTTTGGGGAATGTGGACATTTTAAAATGTTCAGCTTTTCAATCCATAAACACAGAGTACCTTTCTATTTATTTAGCTCTTCTCTAATTTCTTTCAGCAAGGTTTGCTGTTTTTATTGCCTCCTAGTTTAGGTTTATTTCTAAGTACTGCCTGATGTGATGGCACATGCCTATAAGGCTGGGACAGTGCCCTCTGAGAGGCTGAGACAGGAGGATCGCAAGCTTGAGCCCAACCTGGTCAATTTAGTGAGATCCTGCCTCAAAATAAAAAATAAGAAAAGACCTGGGTATGTAGCTCAGTGTGAAGGCCTTAGGTTCATTCTGAAGTATGAAAAAAATTCAAAAAACAGCAAAAGAACCAAACCACCTCCCAAAAAACAAACAAAAATTTAGTGTTTTATTCTTTTTGATACTATTAGAAATGTCATTGCTTTCATTTCATTTTTTATTATTGTTAGTGTATAGAAATAGATTCTTTTTAATTTTAAAGAGAAAAAGCAATAAAAACAATGATATACAATTTCAAAACAAGCTAATAAGAGATTAACAATGGTTAATGTATTGTGTATTGTTATCTTCAGAGTAGTTGCTCAGATTACCAGATATAGGCATGAAAAATCAATCAAACAACATAAGCACAGACCATTCTTTTCAATGAACTAATAGAAATTAGTGGTATAATTATCTTAGCTATCTTATATATATACTTATATATGTATATATATATTTTTTCCCTTCCCTTTTTTCTCCTTTCCCCTATCCCAGTTCTTTCATTTTGCAGTTTCTTCCTTTTTCACAATATCTATTGCACTTTTTTTTTTATCTTATTTACTCTTTCAGTGTCTTACACTAGGGAGACAATATGATGTTTGCACATGGAAGTCTGATTTATTTTACTTATGAATATGATCTCAAGTCATATCCATGTACTTATAAAAGTCTCGAGTTTATCCTTCTTTAAACCTGAGTAGTACTCCATTGTATAAACAAATAGGTTTTTGTGTATTGGTTTTATATTCCACAACTTTGTGGACTTTTATTAGATTAATAAATGTATATGCATGTGTAATTTTTTGAGTGCTCTGTAGATATTTTTAAAACTTCGAATTTTTATTTTTAACTTGGAGTTTATCTTTTTCAGTTTCTAATCCTTTATTGGTGACATGCAACATGAATACTTTTCACACTAGATATGGCTTGTTTCTCATTCCCTTTGGGTGTCCTTGGAGGAATGAAAACATGTAATTTAATTCAGTTGAATTTATCTATTTTGGTTAGCAATTTTCCAGTTTTGTTTAAGAAATTATTTCCTAGCTCAATTTGCCCAAGATATTCTCTTACATATTCTTTAAAATCTTAATTATTTAATGTTTATATTTAAGTATTCAATGCATTTGGAATTGATAAAGTGTGTAGTATGAGGCAGGTATTTATTATTACTTATTTTTCATAAGTAGAACCACATGATGTAGCAACATTTTATTTACTAGTCCTCCAGGGATGTAATATTTCTTGTCTGTCATCTCTCAGTTGTTCATATATGCATGGCATTGTGTCAGGATTCTTTATTTTGTTGCAAATTAACTATTCTGCATAATAGCAACATTACCTTAATTGTTTGGCCTTAAATAAGTTCTAATAACTGGAAGGGAAGATTCCTTCTTCCATTCATTTTACTGAGGAGTGTCTTGGCTCATTGAGAGTATTGCCCCTTTTTATTGGTTTTAGAATCAGCTTCTTTAATTCCCTAAAATGGAGTCAAAACCTCAATGGACATTTTTATTGGAATTGCATTGAATCTGCAAGTGAATGTTTTTTGACACAACGTCTCACTATGTAGTTCAGAGTCCAAACTCACCTTGAACTCACTGTGTAGCCCAGGCTGGCCTTAAACTTGCAGTGATCCTCCTACCTCAGCCTGGAATTACAGGCATTTGCCACCATGCCTGGCTTGCAACTAAATTTTCTATCAATTAATTTTATTGATAGATTTTAGATATACACAATGATTGCATTCATCACAGGAAATTTTTACCTCTATGTGATACATCTTGATTCTTCTTTACTTCCCATTCCCCTTCCCTCCCTTCAACCCCTCTTCCCCTCCTTATTTACAAAAGCTTCATTTTCATTTTTTCTTTTCTCTTTTTTTCATTTCCATTCCTTTCTTTACCCCTCCCCCCAGTTCACCCTCCCATTTGAACATTTTCTTCCTATTTCACAGTATCTATTAACATTTTGGTTCTTATTTACATTTTCAGTTTCTCATACCTGGGAAACCATGTGCTACTTGAAAATGTTTGTCTGATTTATTTCACTTAAGGGTATGGTCTCAGAGTGTATCTGTTTACCTTGAAATGCCTCAAGCTTATCCTTCTTTACAGCAGAGTAGTACTCCATTGTATAAAAAAACATATCTTCTTTACCTATTCATTGGTTGATGGGCATTTGGGCTGTTTCCAAGTTTTAACTATTACAAACTGTGCTGCTATAAACATGGATGTGCATATATTGCTGTGTTATGATGCTTTTAACTCTTTTGGGAAGATCCCAAGAAGAGGAAATGCTGGATCAAATGGAACCTCCAGTTTTAGTTTTTTGAGGATTCTCCAAGCTGATTTCCACAGTGATTGCATCAGTCTACATTCCTACCAACAGTGGAGAAAGATTCCTTTTACTCCTCAGCCCCGCCAGCATTTGTTATTGGTTGATTTCTTGATAGTAACCATTCTTTTTGGGGTGAAATGAAATCTGGGGTGATGTTTTAATTTGCATCCCTTGAATGATCAATGATGTTGAACATTTTTTCATATATTTATTTTCCATTTGTACTTCATCTGAGAAAGATCTCTTCATTTCAGATGCCCACTTTTTGGATTGGGTCTTTAAATTTAGGAATCTGATTTTATTTGAGTTCTTTTTATATTCTCGATATTAGTCCTTTCTTTGAGTAACAGCTGGCAAAATTTTTTCCCCTCTGTGAGTTGTCTTTTCACTCTGTTAGTGATTTCTTTTGCTGTGGAAGAGATTTTAATGAGATAAGATCCCAGTTGTTGATTTTTTGTAAGATTTCCTGTGTGATCAGGGTTTTTTTTTTCATAGAAATCTTTGCCTACTCCTATATCTTCAAGAATTCTGCCTATTCTATATTCCAGAAGATTTAGTATTTCTGTTTTAATATTTAGATCTTTGATCCATTTTGATTTGAGTTTAATGCACAGTGATAGATATGGGTCTTGTTTTAAACTTTGGCATGTAGAAAGCCATTTTTCCAGCACCATTTATTAAAGAAGTTATTCTTCCAGTGAAGGTGTTTGGTCCCTTATCAAAGATAAGGTGGCAGGGTGTGTTTAGAGTTGTTTCTTCATCTAATCTGTTCCACTGATCCACAGGTCTGTTTTTGTTTTTGTTTTTTTGCTGTTTTTTTTTTTTTTTTTTTTTTTTT
The DNA here is from genome assembly GCA_004363535.1 of Dasyprocta punctata. Classification (NCBI taxonomy): domain Eukaryota; kingdom Metazoa; phylum Chordata; class Mammalia; order Rodentia; family Dasyproctidae; genus Dasyprocta; species Dasyprocta punctata. Next base: position 33,140 of record RJWM01019542.1, on the reverse strand, counting down.
TTTTTTTTTTTTTTTTTGTTTTTTTTTTTTTTTTTTTTTTTTTTTTTTTTTTTTTTTTTTTTTTTTTTTTTTTTTTTTTTTTTTTTTTTTTTTTTTTTTTTTTTTTTTTTTTTTTTTTTTTTGTTCCAGTACCATAGTGTTTTTATCACAGTAGCTTCATGGTATAATTTCAAGTCAGGGATTATGATTTCCCCTGCCTTGCTTTTGTTGTTGCCCAGAATTGTGTTTGCTATTCTAGATCTCTTCTGGTTCCAAATGAATTTTAAGACTTTGTTCTCTAATTCTATGAGGTATGCTATTGGTATTTTGATTGGGATTGCATTGAATTTGTATAACAATTTTGGGAGTATGGACATTTTCACTATATTGGTTCTTCCTACCCAAGAGCAATGGATATCTTTCCATTTTCTGATATCCTCTTTGATATCCTTTTTCAGAGTATTTTTGTCTTTAGAAATTTGAATCTTTCAATTCATTAACAAGGACATTCTCTACATATTTTAAATTGTTTTTCATCAAGGAATTGCACATTGTTTGCAAAATTTATTTCTAGCTATTTATTTTTTGTTCTTGTAACAAAATAATAACATCTTATAAATGCTTATCATTGAAATAAGATGATGCAACTGATTTTTAAATTTTCTAATTGACATGGAATATTTGCTGATATTTATGGGACATAGTACAATTTTTTGACACATGTGTAAAATTTATAAAGCTCAAACTAGAGTAACTAGCATTTCTCATCTTGTACATTTATCATTTTTATGTATAAGAAAAATTAACATTTCTTTTCTGGTTATTTTCAAATAGTCCATTAAATATCGTAGGCTACAGTTGCATTTTGGTAACTGTTATCAAAACCCTATCTCCTCCCACTTATTTTTCCTGGAGGCCACTGTTTCACTTGATTGTTCTATGGAGATAAAGTATTTTAGCTTCAACAAATGAATAACAACAAGCGATATTTGTTCATTGATGCCTTGCTTATTTCATTTAACCTAGTGTATTCCACTTCCACCTATGTTACTGAAAATAACAAGATTTTATTCTTTTTTATGACTAACATCTTCTTAATCCATTCATCCATTTCTGCATACCATGGTTGATATCATATTTTGAGTATTGTGAGTAGTTCTTCAATGAACATGGAGTGTGTGTCTTTGATACATCGATTTCATTTGACTTTATACCCAAAAGTGGGAATGCTGGCTCATATGATAGATCTGTTATTAGGTTTTTGTATGAATCTCAATACTATTTTCCATTATACCTGTACTAATGTGCATATAAAAAAACAGCATGTAAGAGTTTCTTTTCAATGTATCTTTGACTGTATTTCTTATTTTTTATCTTTTTGGTGATAGCCATCCTAAGTGGAGACAGAAGATATTTCATTGTGATTTTGAATGTATTTTCATAACTGATGGTGAGGTTGAATATTTGTTCATATATTTGTTGACCATTTGTATGTTCTGTTTAAGAAAAATCCTTTGAGATCATTTGCATGTTTTTAAAAGCAAATTGTTTCATTGCTGTTGAGTGGCTTGAGTTGCTATATTCTCTGAATATTAATCACTTTTGAGTGAATGTTTTGGAAATATTTTCTTGCATTCTATCGTTTTTCTCTTCTCCTGATTGTTTACTTGACTGTGCAACAGTTTTTAGTTTGAGATGATTCTACTTGTCTATTTATGTTTTTGGAAACAAAACTCTTTGCCTATCCAAAGATACCACCTATGTATTGTTCTAGAGGTTTCATCATTTGGGGTCTTTCAGTTAGGTTTGTGTTCCATTTTGAGTTTGGGAATCTTTTGTATATGGCGAAACATTGAGGTCTATTTTTCCTTGCTATTAATCGAAGGGACTGTCCTTCATCCAATCCATGTTCTTGACATATTTGTTTTTGAAAATTGGTTATCGGTATGTGAGTTAATTTCTGGGGGTTTTGCTTTGTTCCACTGGTCTCTGTGTCTGTGTTTGGTCAGCTCCAGGTTCTTTTGGTTACTAAACTTTCTGGTATATTTTGAAGTCAGGTATTGTGTTGTCTATACTGTTTTTTTTTTTTTTTTCTTTCAGGATGGCTTTGCCTCTTACTCTTTCATGATCCCATATAAGTTTTAGGATTGTTTTATCTATTTCTGTGAAAATGTCATTGGCATTTTGATGGAGACTGCATTGAATATATAGATTGTTTTTAGTAGTTTAGAAATAATGGTAACATTAATTCTGTGGATTCTTAAAACATTGGATGTCTTTGCCTTTTTGTGTCCTCTTCAATTTCTTTCATACATTTTTTAAAATTTTCACTATAGAGATTTTTAAATTTCATTTGTTAAATTTATTCTTGTTTTATTTTATTTTGTGATTGTTAATAGGATTGCTTTCTTGATTTAATTTTCTGTAAGTTTCTTAGTAGACGATAAATATTTTACTGATTTTTAATATAGGTTTTGTATTCTGCAACATTAGTGAATTTATTATCAATTCTGTCAGGGATTTGGGGGCATAGTCTTTAGATATTTCAACAGAAACAGTCATGTCATTTGCAAACAGAACTGATATGACCTTCTTTTTAATTTGGATACCCTTCCTTTTTTTAACCTAAGGCATGATTGATTTTTTTAATTTTGATCTATCAACCTTGGAAAGCTCATCCTGATTTATATAGCACACTTGTAGATTATTCTGAGTTTTCAATGTACTTCCTTGTATCATCTGTATCTGTAGCATGTCTCTTCCAACATTATGTTTTTTACTTCTTAATCTTTTTTAATGCATCTACTAGAATTTCCATCATGATATTTAATAAAAATGTTGATGTTAGTGTTTATTTTTCCTTCCTGTGTTGTTAGGGAATAATTACAACTTCATTATTAAGCATGATATTTGCTGTAGTTCATTGTGAAATACTTTTTGAAAAGTTAAGAAAGGATACTTTCTTCCCAGTGTTTGTGTTTACTAATTTTATTATGTTTCTGGGTCCTTTTTGTTGCTAAATTGTCATATTTTGACAAATAATTTTCTGCGACTATTGAGATAAGTTCTCATATTTTTGTATTTCTAATAATTGTATATTTTAATCTTTCTTAATATTTTATATTGCATATATGTATGGTTCTAAATTATCCTGCCATAATCCCATATATATATATATCTATATCTATATCTATATCTATATATATATATATATATATATATCTCCAAATGAGAATAGTTTATATATATATAGGTGTGTTTTGGATATACATATATCCAAATGAGAATTGTTTGTTTAAAAATTTTAAGGGTTGCTTATGCATTTTTATTTTTTACTGGTCCTTTGTTGATTTGTCTACCAAGTTTACATTGACAACTTATTCTGTTCTCAGGAGAGTACTGTGTGTTGAAATTAAGTATCTTTTGGAAATTTAGTAGTATCCAGTTGGGTCTTATTTTCTTTGGGATATTGATTTAATATTTTAATGGTATTGTCTTTATTTTTGAATCAGCTGTTGTATATTTTCAAATCATTTATCTGTTTCATCTAATTTTTTAAATTGGTGTTTGTGCATGAAAGTCTTATGTTTTTGTTCTATGCTTTACCTATGATTATGTCTTTTTTTCAATCTTTAACCCATTCTTTTAATCAGAAGTTTGATTATTTTAAAATTCTTTCCAAAACATAACTTAATTGACATTTTAGCACATCTCTTTATCTACTTCACTGATTTTTATTTCTATCTCTTTTGTCCTCCTATCATTTGGGTTATTTTTCTTTTTAAATTGATTACAACTTTAATTTTTTAAGATTTTAACTATAATGCTTATATCACCAATATACATAACTCTTTATTTCTGACATAAGAATTTATGACTAAAAATTTTACTTAAAGTTCCTCTTCTGCTACATCTTACAAGGATTTACTTTTTATGATTTTTAAAAAACATTTTTCAAACTGGTCTCATACCTCTGTGTTAACTAATATTCCTGCTTTAGCCTGTAAGTATTTGGGACTAAGGTGGGCACCACTACACCTGGCTGCCATCTTACAAGTGCTTAGTCGAGGCTTGATTTTAAGTATTCTAAAACCTCCAAGATGATAGTTTCATTGTCTCATGTGCTACATAAATATACTTTTAGATTCCAGAAATATGAAATTTCTAGCTTTTAAAATTGATATCTGCTATAATTAAATCAGCCTCAGATAGTACTATATGTATTTTATCACTTTTGAAAATTTGTGAGCCTCCATTTTATGGCCTACTATGTACTTAGTTATGAGCTTAACCGAGTATTTTGTGATTGTTAATTGTAGGGCAATATTTATAGCCACCAAGATACTTCTTAATAATAGTTTTCAATTCTTTACTTTGTCAGCTTTTTGTGCTTGAGGTCTACATTAGTAATTGAGAGGAATGTATTTAAACTTTCTACAGTGGTTGTAGACTAGTATATTTCAGTCTATATACCTTTTGACATTTTGTTTATGCATTTAAGGCTTCATATTTTAGAGAAGTGGTATTTTTAAACTATTGAAACTATTTTTAAAACTATTTTATTATAAAATCAATTTGATAATCAATTTATAACAATGTAATTATTTCAGTTTTCTTTCATTGTTTTCAGGATACTCTAATATTTTCTTTTTTTAATTTTAAAGAAAATAAAACAAAACAAAACAAAACAGGACAAAGCAGATCAGATCAAAATAACGCAAACAACACAGGGTTTCAAAACAAGACAACAGGAAATCAGCAGAGGCCACCATAGCGTCTCTTGTTTTCTACAAACTAGTTGTCCCTATCTTCACACACAATGAATTCAAACAAATCAAAATAGTATAAAACCAGATATTCTAATATTTTCAAAAAGTTTTTTATTATAAAAAATTCAAACATGTACCAGAGGAAGCCAAATATATCAGATGCCATATGCTTATTATTCAGTTGCAATGGCTTTTGGTATTTGCCAATGTATTAATATATTTTCAAATATGTTGCCTTTAATTTATCTAGGTTGTTACATGTCATGTATTTTTAAGTAGCATATAGCTAGAATTTGTTGCTTGTAAATGTTAATATTATCTTCTCTGTCTTTCAACTGTTGAGTTCACCTTATTCATGTTTATTGTAATTTTTCATAAACCTGGAATTACTTCAAATTCTTAATTTGTGCTTTCTTTTTATCATGCTTTTTCTATAATTTTTATTCTTTCTTGCTTTTATAATTATTCTTTTATGAATTACCTTTTAATTATTTTAAAACAATAAAACTATGACAATCTTTATGCTTGACTTATCTTTAATTTCTCAACCTTATTTTTAAATGATACAAAACATTTTTTACACATCTTTACTTCAAAAGAGCATATCTCTTACAATTTCCCTTCAATTGCTTTCCATCACTTTATTTCTGTCCTACTTCTTAAAACTCCATACATTTTTCTGTTAATATTATTATTATAAAGAGTATTTTGTAGAGATGCTGCTTGCTTTGAATTCTGTATACATGTACTTATTAGTCTGTTCATGGAAATTGTTTAGAAATCTTTCTCTCTGATTCTTACTCTGCAGAGATAATTTTGCTAGGCACACCGTTCAGCATTTTATATGTAATAACCATCATGTTTGGCTTCAATTATTGCTATTGCTTTCATCTCATTATCATTTTTAAGTGTCTGGATTTCTTTCTTGCAGCTTTTAAGATCCTTTGACTTTGATGTAATGTAGTTTTGTTACTATACTATTTATTATTGTTATTGTTATGCAAAGTTTCTGTGATTAAGTAGCATATATATTCCTATATCTGCAAATTTAATGTTTTGATGATATTTGCAAAAATCCTCAGCCAATATATCTTCAGTTTTTCCCCTTTATTATTATAATTTCTTTCTGTCGAACTCTAGCAGTTTGAATTCTAGACCTTATTATTTTATTCTTTATGTTTCATTATCTCTTTCTCATTTTTCTTACCCTAGTTTCGTGCATTGCATTCTGAATAATCTCCTCAGACCCAATCCTGAGTACACTAATTATTTTATCTGCTATGTATAATTTGGTTTCTCATCAATTCACTAGTTTTCATTTTTTAAAATTTCAATAGCCATATTTTTCTTCTCTAAATTACTTTTAGTTTTGTCCTCTGTGTGATCATAATTGAAAGTTTCCAGTTCCTTCATCTGAAAACTTCTATCTTTCAATTATTTAAACATCGTACACTTCAATTTTATATTTTATATCTGAAGGTTTCAGTGCCTTTTCTTCCTGATAATCTAAGCCCTGTCATGCCTTTTTAAAATTTTCCTGCTAATGATGTATACCCTACACTCATCCATGTTTGGTAGGTTTAAATAGTATATTCTCATTTTGTTCTACTTAATCTCAGGGAATCCAGAAGAAAAAAAAAGGATGCTTCTTTGTTCCAGTGAGAATTTGTGCTTGCTTCTGCCAGAGGCTAGGGTGCTGCTTGTTAGGTCTCTGACTTAATGAGATTATCTTAGAGTCATCTTTCCCCTGACTGGAAGTCAACACAGCATGCCCAATCACAGCACTGATACAGGCCTTTTGCCTTCTGAAGATTTACTTGACTTTCTATTGAGCCCAAATATGAATGCATTAAAATTTTATTTGTGGTATATTTTTGGTCAATTGATATTTTTAACTAAAACTCTTCAACAAACAAAAGATAGTCTTTTCAATACAAGGAGCTATAGCAAGCAGTACACATGAAAAAGAATGAAGTTGGACCCTTATGTCATATCATATACATTAAATGCTTCAAAATGGATCCAGACCTAGTGCTAAAATTATAAAATTCTCAAAAGAAAACATAAGGTAAATCTTCATGATCTTGAATTAGGCAATGGATTCTTTGATATAATACCAAAAAAAAAAAACCTGATATGCATTGAATGTTCATGTGTTTCCAAAGTTTATATTTTGAAGGGCTAACTCCCAGTGTGATGCTATTGGAGGTGGGAATTTTGCTAGGTAATTAAATTTTGTTGAGGTTGTAAAAGTGGGGCTCTGATGATGAGATCAGTACCTTTACGAGAAAAACTCCCCTCCCTCTATGCACCCCATGTGAGGAGATTATAAGAATACAGTCATCTGTAAACCAGTGAAAAGAGCCACATCAAGAAATAAATCTGTTGGCAGCTTGAGCTTGGATTTCTTAGCTCCAGAATTGAAAAAACAAACAAATAAACAAACAAACAAAAAACACCTCTGCCTAGCTACCTAGTCTGCAGCATTTTGCTATGGCAGAGCAAACTAAGACCAATTTTGGAGTGTTGCATTAACAAACACCTAAAAATGTGACAGTAACTTTGTAACTGGGTGATAGAGTTTTGAGGTACATATTAGAACTTTGCACATAAAAGGCAATTCTGGTTAGAGATCAGAAAGAAAATAGGAGGGCTGAAGAGAAAACTTCTATTTCCTTAGATAATATATTTAAATCATGAATAGAAGTTTGATATATATTCCCATGAGCTCAGCTAGAAATGAGAATCGTGCAATTAGACACTATCAGAAACTCCATTGTCATTTTAAAGTGGCAAAGAACTTGGCTGAACTGTAAGTTAATATTTTGTAGAAGAGAGAAACTGCAAGTGATAAAATTGAATAAATGCAACAGTTAGTTGAGGAAATTTCTAGGCAAAATGTTGAAAGGCCAGCTTATTCTCACTGCTTACAGTAAAATGGCAGGAAGGAATTGAATTTAGAAAGTAGTTTTTATGGATGAAAGAAACAGAACTTAAAGTTTTGAGAAATCCTCATCCTGCTCTGAGCAAATTGAGAGAAGAGAGAAAAGAGAAAAGAGAAGTGAAGAGAAGAAAGAAGAAAAGAAAAAAGAAGAGAAGGGAAGAGAAGAGTGTTGGAAAGAGTGCCAAGGATGTCTATTTACCATAGTTCATAAATAGAAATGAGCTTACATCAGCAAAGGCATTGCGCGTTTGAACTGAAGGTGTAGAGAAGGCAGAATGGATTGAAGGAAGGCCATTGGAAATGCAAAATACTTTCACTGGTATGGAAAACAACTCGAGCAGTTCTCACAAAGTTATAGCAAAAATTACTGTATGATGCAGCAACTCTTCTCTTAAGTATTGCACGTACTTCAAAGAGTTGAAATAAGGTCCTCAAACAGATAAGTGTACATAGCAGCACTATTTGCAGTAACCAAGAGGTAGAAGCAGCCCAATGTCCATAAATAAACTAATAGATAAAAAAACATGGTATGTAAATATACACAATAGAATATTATGTAGCTATAAAAAAGAATAAATAAATGATGAACACTACAGTGTAGATTAACCTCAAAAACAGACTAATTAAAAGAGGCCAGACACTGAAATCACATATTACATGATTCCATTTACATGAAATATTCAGAATAGTAAACTCTCTTGGGACATAAAGCAGATTGTTGTTTGCAGGGAGGAGAGGATGGGAAATGACTACATCATGAATGTGGGGTTTTCCTTCAGCATCATGAAAATTTTGAGCTAGACAGTAGCAATGGTTGCAGGGCATTGGATGAGTGTTAAACACTTCGGAATTGCATACTACAGAATGCTTAATTTTGTGTGACATGAATAGCATCTCAATAAAAATGTTCTTTGGCACAGTTTTCCCAATTTTATGTCTGCTTTAACAGGTAGACTTGTCAGAGAACACTATCCTGAAACTACTAGAATTATAAGTACCACACTGATTTTTTTAACTGTAGGGTCAGTTAAGTGCTTTAATATACTACCATGCACTGACACACAAAAGAGAGACCATGAAGGACTGAGGCAATGAAAGTCAGGGGGAATAAGACTTTAGAAAGATTCAACAACCATGACAATGACAGTAGTGAGGACGGTGCTTGCAGTCATAATGATGGTGGCAGTGGTTGGTATGTGAGAGGTTCTATATGCATCACCTCTCAATGGTTAACATTAAGTGCTTGCTTTGCTCTAGGTACTTTAAATCTGTTAACTCCCATAATATTCACAAATGATTCTATGTGGTAGGTTATCTTATTATCTTCTTTTACAGCTAAGTCCCAGCTGTTAACCCGTATAGATCTGGACTCAATCTAACACTTGCATCTGTCCACCAACAAATACTCATTTGTCCAAGTTTTCTTTTGCTAAACATTCACAACTGGCAGGTGTAGGTACTGACTGAAGGATGATCTGAGACCCAGACAGCTGAGAAAGCCCCAGATCATTTCCAGTGGGCTCTGCTGGGGTTAGGAATGGGGTGGTAGGTTTGTGATTCTTACATCCTTCAGGGTGCACTCACTCCCTTCAAGCCAAAGAAGTCCTTGTTCCAGAGTCTTCCTTCCATTTTGCTTCTTCTTTCTCCAGTTCGATCCAACTGACACCTCCTACCTCCTAATTAGGGTGATGTATATAGAACCTCTCACATGCCTATGTATACATGAGCTCTACACTCATACCGGTTTGGGGATATTCACACCTCTGTGTTTCTTTGAAAATGCAACTACAGTGCTAATTCAGTATGGGCACTGGTACCAGCAAGGGAGGCCGAGTTGGGATTGACGAATTTTCCTCTTGTGCCTACCCGTAACCTGCTCCTCAGCCTCCTCTCCATGGACTCCCATCACCCTCAGCTCCATCCATCACGGCTGCAGCTCAGCCTGGTGATGTATTACACTAACATATCATTAGTGCAACGGCAGAGCAAGGAGCTTTGATGATGTATTGGGGCCATACATCATCAGAATGAGTCACTCTGATGATGTATAACTCAAAAGATGGTACTATCCAGGGAAATGTGGACATACCATAAATCAGGGACAATGTTAAAGAGGAAAACCCAGGACAGCCTCAGAAGGAAAATAAAGGTTCAGGGGTCTCCCGCAGTAGGGGTTGAGAGACAAAACTAGTAAATTCTTAACGGCTCAGGTTGAAGCTTTCTGTTAGCTGTGGCTTTCTTAATGACTAAACCAGATCATCAGCATCCCAGGGTGACACTTGGATTTCCTTTCCATCTGGAATTCAGTTTGGCTTCTGCTTTCTTGCAAAGCCCCCTTGTCCTGATGGAGATGCAGAGTCTGTCAGATCAAACGGAAAATGCTCCAGGTCTGGCCTCCATCCGGGTCCTCTTAGATTTGTCTTCCACACAGAGGATTTCAGGGGCTTTCAGACTATGATGGTTTGAGCTGGTGTTCTTTCAGTAGTTCTCAGTCTTCAGCCATCGAAGACTGATATTTCTTTGACTATAAAAGAGTGTGAGTTTGACATGAAATTGTAAAAATCAATCCAGAGAAGCCCTTCTTTGTCTCTAGGAGCTATAAATTCTTGGACCATAGTTGAATATTTCTAGCACTTGTTGAACCTTCCTTTAGTTCTCTTCCTTCAAAATAGGAAAAAAAAAAAAAAAGGGATGGGGGGAAGGGTTTGTAAAACATTTACTGTAAACCACAGCCTCCTTCCCCTTTAGATTTTCATGATACCAGCTACTCAGTTGGTTGAGAAATGTTGAAACTTAGGTATGCGGCCTCCATTGAAATCCTTATTCCTCTGACTCTACCTTTCCCAGCTTTATCCCATCCATAGGGTAACAAGTTATGGGAAACTGTTGGCCTCCTTTCTATATCCTCAGACTGGGAGTGGGTGTAACATTTTCATAACCAAAAGCATAAACCTCTTTGTAACTTCTAGAAGTGATAGATAAATAAAGCCCTAAGGGAAGGGGGTTGAGAGCCACAGGGTGGAGGAGGAGGTGAGACCACACGAAAGCACACTGAGGGGGAAATTAGCGTTGGCTTTTAATGCTTTATTTAATGCTGAGCTGTCAGCTTGAGATCTGAGGCTCAAGCAAACTGAGTCTATCCCTCCACCCATACAAAATAAAACAAAAATCAAAGCCTAGGTACCTCGGGACTGGAGAACATCAGAACGCAGCCCTTGGCATATGGGATCTATTACGGGCAAGAAGTCTTCCTGTAGAGGTTCCTTCCCTAGTCTCCACCCACGCCCCAGCAAGAGGGGGTGGGTGGCCAGCAAAGGCCCTTGCGGCCACCCCTGGTCAAGTTGCTGTGACTCATTGCTTTTGTTTATGGTAAGGTCTGTAGTGGACTCTATCCTGGAGGGTAGCACACTTGGAGGACTCTCCTGAGGGGTGTGGGGGGGGGGCGCTGAGCCAACCATAAAATCCAAAAGCCCCTCTCCCCTCCCTATACAGAGAAGAAGGGGGGCTTCACCACCTGAACAGCAGTTAAAGGAACAAAATGCTTTTTTTTTTTTTTTTATTATTCTCAAATAGTTGTGCCTTCAAAGGCTTTTAAAAGTTGAAGCAAAACAGATCTTGCCTCTGCTCTTTATTTATTTTGTTGTGGGGGAAGGGGAGGTGAATGAAAGAGCTGATAAAGCCAGCACATTCCTTGGGGGTTGTATACAAAGGAGCCGGCATTGCAAGGGAATGGTCCTATCATGTCTTGGGGTCGTCACCTGGATCTGTCCAGGAGACCTCCCTTTGCCCATGCGGTGAACAGCTGGGCGCTGGGGTGCATGACCAAATGGAAAAGCCAGAGAAATGGTCATTCACACTGCCAAGAGATCTGGTGATGGAGCAGCAGGGACCTCCAGGACAATACAACTCAATGGTCATCAGTGGGAAAATAAAGCACAAAGAGGCTTTGGCATAACTGTAGCTTTAGGTACTAGTGCCATCAGCTTTACTTGAGAATGTCTGGATGAAGTGTGTGGTGGTCCGACTACGGGCTGGTCTCAACAAGAGCAGTGACAGCAGCAGTGACAACAGGTACCACAACGATGACACATTGTACGTCAGCACTCGGCTTACGGTGCATCTCAGGTGATCTTCACAATACCTGGAAGGGGTGGTTTTGTGCACCACTTTCTTAGATGAAAAAACCCCAGAAAGCATCACTACTTGTCTGTCCCACAGTCGCATGGCTATGATGCAGATTTCAACCCAGTTTCCTTTGCTGCCTAATCCTCTACTTTTTGGTGTCCTGTAATTCAAAATAAAGAGACCTGCAGAACCCGTAAGCAGCCTGACCCTCTCCTTTACTTCATCCTCTTTCCCAGATGCTTTGCCCTCAAGGCTGGCTTAGACTTTCACTCTACAACTCATGTCCAAGTCCTCTAAAAGGTGAACAGGAATTATTTTATTTTAAAGCTCCTGTTATAAGTCAGTCCTCTGTAACTATGTGATCTCTCTCCATTGACTCAACCAAATCTGGGTTAAAAGTATTAGGGAAAAGTTTTGTCTCTACTGAAGATGAAAATATATTTCCTTTGTCTTTACATCCTAAACACAACTCTTTCTGTAGTATTTACATTATTTTAGGCATCATAAGCCACCTACAATGATTTAAAGTAGGTGAGACGATATGTACAGGTTATATGCAAATGTCACACTGTTTTATACCTGGGCCTTCAGCACCCATGGATTTTGGTATTCATGGGAAGGATGGTTCTGGATTAATATCTCTTAGATACAGAGAGATGATTGTGTTTTTTTGCATGAATTTAAGAACAGAGAAATAATCCGAACACTCATTCACCCAAAGGCATAAAGTAAAAGAAAACAACAAAGGTGAATGGGTTTTCCTGAGTGAGGGCCTGGGGTTTGCCACATGTTTGAGTTCCCACATTCAGCACTGGACCTGGTCTCCAACCTGTGGCCCACCCCACTCTTCCCTCCGCTGAGTGAGTGAGTGTTCAGTATCCAGCAGAGACAGAACAGTTTAATTTTTCCTAAATTATCTGAAACTTCAGAATAAATAATACCAATACCAATACCAATAAAAACATCCTTGCTATGTTATTTAATGCCCCCCCTTCAACATAATAATGCATGGTTTTACAAGATGGCCGTGCAAGAACTAATAAAATATATGGTTTAATTAACTAAACTTATGCTGTAATCCACATTAGAAGGCCATGATTTAGCAGGCACCCTCATCCTCGAGACAGAATAATGCAAACAGCATAATTAAAAGTTGATGAGAAGTATATTTATTGGGCACACAGGAAGAAGAGACACCCAGATTTATGACACATAAAGTAAACCTTTAGTTTACAATATAATTAATATTTTAAAAACCACAGCGTGCATATAACGCGGCTGAAGAGTCCGCCTCTGCGGAAGGATAATTTCTTTGGCGCTGATCTTGGCCCCGTTTAATAGTAAATTATGTTCCTGCACATATACAAATGTAACATGATCTATTATGATCTAGAGATGATGCTCGTTGAGATGTCTGCAGCTATGATAGATCATGGTAGCGTGTCTCTGAAGACAAGGGGGATGGCTGAAGGGCCAATTATTTATCTGTGGCACCAGTTCCATGGCTATTAGTCACACACACAGTGACGCAAAATGAGGGTATGCTAGTACATTTTAATCAATCCCTGCTCAAGAAAACCCCTCATTAGCAAGGAGCTGGGACATCAGGAATTTGCGGGGGAAGAGGAGCAATTTGGAAACGGAGGTGGACTGGGTCAGGAAGACAGGCTTAGTTGGTGGAAGTGGCGACAATTTCCTTAGCTTTGAGACTCACCGGCGCTCATGAACTTGGACCAGGGGTTTAAACGCATGTAAGCTTACAGCAACCGTGTGCCTTATGTATTATTTTTATCACTCCTGGTGTGCAGATGAGGAAACCGAGGCATGGAGTGAGAATTCCATGCCAAGGGCAGAGTGAGAATTCCCAGCCAAGAGTTGCCCAAGCCAGGATGCCCACTCAGTCCAGGATTCCCTGTGTTCTACCAAGGAATTCTATGAAGTGATGAGTAATATTTCCCTACAATCCAGTCTATTTCTCCGTACGTTTCAGGTGCTCTGGAGGTCCTCCTGCACAAATTCTATTTCTGCTGTTACACTCCTAGATTGCCTATGTGGGGACAAAATATCTGCTCCTACCTTCATGCTTTCTTATTCTAGAGGCACTACTGATCTTGGGCACTGTTATTCTCCAGGAACATCCCCTGTGACCCTAACCTTAAGGATATTCATGGGTCATGTTGATTGTCATTTAATAGATACATTTTTCTTAAAAAATTGTCCTATGCATAACTAAGTCAATTATTTTTGTATATTTTTTAGTTCAACTTAGGGATTGGGTTTTAAAAAAATACTTGTATTTTCTTTATACTGAGACAAAGATATGACATTTAAAAAAAGATAAACTGGTTTTTGTATACATTCTCTGTGCTGTTAGGTTAAGTAGGAATTTGCCTTTGAGGAACACAGATGCAGAGTTTGTTAGCAGTCCTCTCTCAGCTGTCTATCTGCTTGCTTTCCTTGTCTTATCATCTAACAATTGCTACGGAAGTCACTGAAGGATTTTAAGAAGGAGTAAATGGCTAAGTTCTCTAACACAACACATACACATCACAGGTCATGAAACAGTTTTGAATGTCTTATATAGAATTTGGAAATACTCCTCAGGCACATGGAATGCCTCTTGGGAGCCACAAGGCCTGAAACTTTGGCCTTTGGATCCTGTTGCTTTAATCACATTTTAATCTGAGTCTTTGAATTAGTAAGCTTTCCTGTTGCTAGGAAAAAAGTTCTTACAATCATAATTTAAAAGAGGAGAAGTTTGCTCGGGTTTATCGTTTCAGAGGCTTCAGTCCATGGTCAACTGATTGCAAGGCAGAAGTGTTATTGTGAAAGGCAAGACAGAGAACGGATGCTTAATTAATGGCCTCCGAGAAACAGGGAGAAGGAGGAGAACCAGAGAAGAAGAAGCCAGAGACAAGATATGGTTCCTCAAGTGGGGATATGTGTCACCTCCATGACTCACTTCCAGCTAGGCCCCACCTCCTGGTAGTCCATTTAACTATGAAGTCATCAACGGGTTAACCCACTGATGGGGTTTGTACCTGTACAATCCACTCACTTCTCCAGGAGTCTCTGAATCCAATCAAGTTGACAATTAAGATCAATTTGACCACTAATCATATTGCCTTAAACCATGCTTAATGTCCAAGTAAATACAACAGCAAAGCCATAATTCTGCCTAGCATGACATAAAAAAATCCCACATATAACCTAAAATGCATGAAAACTTCCTCAGAGTCTCAACTGTCCCAGCCTTGCTCCAGAGTCCAAGCCCAAAACCTCCCCATAGACTCAAGGCAAACTGTTAGATTTCAATCCCCAGAAAGCTACAAAAATCAAGTTTCATACTCCCCAGATACAAAGACACAGGATAAACAGTTCTTTCACCCGAGATTCATAGTGATAAACTGGAAGGGTCCAGTTCAGTATCACTATACTTCCCTTCCCATTCAACTGCAACCCAGACTCAAGGTTCCCCAGGAGGGACCATTCTGAGTAGCACCAGCTTCAAAGAAAGGGATGGCTTGGCCTGGGGATAAGCTTTCAAAGCCTGTCATTCATAGTTTGACAGGATACAGTCCAGTTTTCAAATCAAGAAAATTTACCAGCTTTCAGTGGAACCAAATGAAACCTATATCAAAAATCCGATTGTAAGAAAAAGTTTCAGGGAGGCGGCATGCAAAAGAAACATACAAAATAATTAAATACAAAGCAGATAAAGAAAATAGGAAGAGTTCTTCTTCATTATCTGGTTCATTGCACTTTTTAGTGCTTATTAAAATCGTTGTTAAATGATTTAATTTTGTTTGGAAAAAGGTGGATGAGAAGGGAATAAGCGATTAAGGAGACAAACCGCTGAGGTTTCCATTTTGGAACTGGTTGCAGTGCTAGGCTACGATGAGAAAATTAATTTGTAGATCTCTCTGGAGGAGCAGTCAACACCGGGCACCACAACACATGCTATTTGCCTTATTTTTTGCTTAATTGGCATGGCCTTCTCGGGGGAGAGCTCAAGCTAAGCCAAGTAAGAGGATAAATCACCTTTAGTGTGGCCCCTTCTGGGTCATGGATAATTTTTCTGACAGCCATGTCAGATCAGGATGCTAATGTATCGGCCAACTCCTCTGTATGCCGGCATTGAGAGTGTAATTTCCTTCCTATTAGCACAAGCACGCACACAAACACGCTCCCCAGAGTGGTTTAATGAAGGGCCTCAGGACAGACTTGGGCAGGAAGAGCTCTAAGAGAGCCTGTACTCTGCGGCCAGTGCTGATGGCAGTCTTTGAATCTAGAGCCATATTTATACTCTCCTCAAGAGATGTTCTTTCACTTTTGGGGGGATGTAGTATCTTCCACTTGCTCCAGATGCCCAGATGTGTAACCTGGTAGATATCATTACAATAGACATTGGAATATGTTTTCTTTACCATGTGCCATGATTTGAATATGGTTTGAGCATATCCCCCAAGCTTCTATGTGCTGGAAGTTGCACCCCCACTGTGTCAGGCAGAGATGCTGCATCCTGAAGGGGTGGAGCCTCGTGGAAAGTGGTCATGTCACCGAGGCGCCATGCTCAAGGGATTAAAGCTGGTCTCACAGACTGAGTTAGCTCTCAGGAGGGTGGCTTGTTCTAAAGCCAGTTTGCTTGTCTCCACTGTCCCTCTTGTTTCCTGTCTCACAACCTGATCTCTCACTTCTGCACATTGCTGATTTCCTTTCCATTTCTAGCTGTGTTATGATACAGTCAGGAGGCCTTCAATGGAACACTGGTGTCATGCTGTTTTGATCCTTCAGATACCAGAGTCATGAAGCAAATAAACTTCTTTATTTTCCAAGTCACTCATCCTCAAGTATTCCATTATAGCAACACAGAATGGACTAATATACCAGGTGAAATATTGGAAGCATAGCATATGCCTTTAGGGTACCATGCCTGAACCTTGTGAAAAGTACCAAAGGTGGAAATACTGAGTTTTAAGACAAGCTCATAGAAAGGTATTAGGAGAGGGGAGACTGCTCTTTACAGCACACTGCATAGACCACAGCAGAACTAAAAAACTCAACCTACAGTTTGGGTATCCTAGAGATAGCTCCAGATCCTAAGAAGTCCAAGTGAAGTTTCATAACGACTTTTTTCAGGAATGAGTCCTTTTAGATCCAGTTCCTGCAGAGATTTCAATGTGCCCTTGACATTCTGGCTATGGCCTACTTTCCATTCTCATCTTCACTGTGACTAACCTTTCATCCCAGCTGAGAGTCTCATAAAACAATTTGACATTCCTTGAATGTTCCATGCACTTTTGTTCTATACTTCTGCTCCTGAGGCAGAAAGAAGCCCCCATTCATGTGTGTGCTTGTTTATGACGCATTCCTCCCAGTGAGCAAGTGCTGCTTATTGCTGTACTGTCCCTCTATGGCAGATTGGGGTCTCCTTGCAGGCAGGTACTATTGTCTTATGCATTAGGAGTTTCATATGGTAGATATCATTTAGTTTGACACATAGTAAGTCTTCAATAAATATTGAGTGGGTCATTTATGGCGTTATAGAATCTTTCCTGAAAGGAAAGTAGAGAAGATAGGAGGCTATTATCTCATTACAGTAACCTCAGAAAGTGCCAATCCTTTTAACACAGCAAATTAGTGCCTGTAACACGGATGGTCAGGGAATCATCAAATACAAAACCTTTCTGCTGCCCAGAGACTTCCACTGCAGGGGAGCAACATTGCCAACAGGAGAGAAAATAAGGTGGGCTGCTGCCCTGACTAGCAGCAGCAAAGACAAGGGAAGGGCTATGTTGATACAACCAAGCAGAGCTGGCTGGGCAGGTGCCAGGGATGGGCAAAGCAAAATCTCTCTTTATCCTGACGCCTCCCCTCCCAGGAGCGTTCAGTCTCCATTACTAAATCCTCTGCAAACTGCAGTGAGGGCAAAATGCCAGCCTCTTCCTTTCATAATGGAGTTAGGCATAAATGAGGATTGTTCCTAGGTAACTCACCCTGCCCTACTTTCTCCCACCTGCTTTCTAACAAAGTCAACCAGAGAGCAAACAGACTTGGGCCGGAGATTTAAAACAGAAAATTCCACCCTTTCACAGTGCCTGTACTTACAAATATGTCTTCTGTATTTATACAGCATATTAAACCCCAAAACCTACAGCAATGCAACATTAAAGTCAAGAAATGCAAAAGTGAAGGGTTTATGGCATTGTTAGCTTGCCCACATTGTGCATTCTGCATAATGAACCTCACCTGGAAATTCAAGCCATATACCATGCGACTGAATTCACCCCACCAGGCAAACCTTAAACCTTTTGCATTTTGTGAATTTCATTACCTCGAATTGCAATATTAATAACTGAAATGTGCAGCTGAGAAAATGCTAATTTTCTGCTTTTCCTTTTATTTTTCTTTCATCTATTTCCCTCTCTAATTAACAAAAGTGAGGAAAGTAAGGAAAGAGGGGGGCATCAATGGAGAAGATGCTTACCACATGAATTCCCAATGTCAGGCAACGTGATGGTGTGTGTGGGACCGAGGCCCGGGGGGGATGCAATTTGCCTGAAGTTACTCAGCTTGGTGATGACCTTATAGCAAGTTTCCCAGTGTAAACTCTGTGCTGTGTGGTTGTGTTTTCTTGCCAATTCTTTGTTGAGGCTCCATTTCCCGAAGGGGAAATGGATCCAACAGCAAATGAAAGAAAGGCAAAAGCCAAAGCTTCTTTGAGCCTAAAACTACTCATATTTTTCTTTCATTTATACTGGTTATCTGGTTTATCATCACTTAGCATAGCCCTAATCTCAAGGGCTGCACAATGACTTTAAATTACTGGCATTGAAAAAAGACATGTGTTGTAAGCAAGAAAAGAATACATGCTGACTTTGGTTATGTAATTCATAAGGAAAAGAATAATTTAACTCACCAAGTAGCCTGCATGGACAAATCCTCAGGGCCACACACTGTGATCAGCCTCATGAGCTGGTATCCTCGCAGGAACAGTGCTTTCTATTTCTCATGGTGAAACAAATACAGGGGACTGAGGCTTTCTTTTGAGCAGACTATTGTCAGGATGGCCTGGGATCATCTGGAAAAGAGAAAGGGTCAGTGTAACCTCTAGTCAGTGACTTGGGGCCAGAGCTACCTTGGTACTTGGGGTGCTCACAGAAATAACAAACAATTATATGAATGACTTGATTCTGAGGAATTGGACCACAAACGCATGTTTCTTTTCTTGGCTAGCATGCTTGGAAGACTACACCCACTTGGGGAGCCCTGGCCCCAGGGAAAGGCAGAGGGAGAAGATGAGAGAAAAGCAAATGTACACTCCCAACTCTGAGAAGAGGGCCTCTGGGATGTCAAGTGTCAGCATCTAGAATTCCCCCCACCCAAGCACATTGAGGGTTTCTCTTAGCAGTACCATTCAATGGAGTCCTCAGTATCTCATTTCCTGGTAGACATGGGAGTCATTTCTACTTGGAGAGATGGTTGGAATCACAGTGTATTGATCCATACCAGAGGCTGCCTGCGACTCTATTCTGCAGAGTTGTTTCCAAGGAAGGGCAAAACTGCAGGGCAGCTGTCCACTGGGCTGACGCGAACCAAGTATTCCAAGGCCAGGGAAGGAGAGGTCTGCCCCCATGAGTATTTTGCTAAATTAGAGAACATCTTTTCTCATGATCCAGAAACCCAGTGAACAGAGTAGAAACAGATTCAATGAGGCAGGACTTGGGGAAGAAAAGGAAACACCCAACAGGGGCAGCGAAATCTCAGAAACAAATGTCCGTCAAACAGGAGACAGGAGGAAAAGGGATTTTCCTCACTCCATCAATCCTGTTCGGAAGTGGCTTACCCTTTCTTGGTCAGTTTATTGAATCCAAAAGGTGCTTACCTCAGCCAAGGCAGGCTGCCCTCCCTGCCCCCAGCTCCCTCCTCAAGTCCCGGCTCTCCTCCTAACAGATGGTAGCACACACGAGCATTTTTTTTCCTTCTGATGCTAAGCATGATTTACAGGCTTGAGTTATTATTTATCATTATTCATTTTCTGTCAGCAGTGCATTGAAGGTTAATAGAAATGCCAGCATGCTCACTGATTTACTTAGTAAAATATTTGTTCCAAGGTTTAGGTCATATGATTGGTGTCTGAGTGAGTTTCAGGTTTATGCATTATGAAAAGCAAGATGACTTGACCTTCAGCCACCAACACTAGCACCATACATTACTTTAGCGAGTGACCTTCAGAGCCCTAAGACGCAGTAGATGTATTCAACACATGTTAGCCTCCTCCATACTGCGGGCATTGTATACATACCGGCAGAGTTTACGCAATGTAAGCTGAGCCCTGGAGCCCATCTAATGAGTGGGAGGCAGATGAGATGTAAACTCAGGCTAAACCAGATCCACTTCTAAAGATAATAAACTGGCTTTGCAGCCCAGCTGCGCTGAAGCTGTGTGTACACACAAGGACTAATCGCCTCATATAGCTTTCCGGGCTTCTTCCAGCTCAGCGGAGAGAAGAATGGAGACAAAAGGACAATTCTGAACCAAGTCAGACTGAGCTGAGCATTTAGTTAGGGTTCCCAGGAAACAACACGCTTGGAGGGATGCGTGCTGTGTCATTGTGTGGTTGTAGGCTGGGGATGACAGAGGAAGGAGATGGCGAACGAGAAAGAGTCTTGGTCTCTGCAAGCTTGCAGTCAGGTTGGCAGAAGAGACCTAAGTGGCACTGCAGTGATAGGATCATAAAAAAATGCATCAAAGGCAAAAAGTGGATAACTATTTCCTAAAGGGCCAGCTGAACCAGTGCTGTAGAGGTCATGTGATATCACAGTGTGGTAGATTTGAATCACAGGATGCATGAGACTGAGTCCCAGCTCTATGGGCAAGTTGAGTTAAGCCCTTAAAACCTCAGTTTTCTTATTAAAATGGGAATAATAATTATTCCAATCTCTTGAGGCAGTTGAGAGAATGATTTTATATCATATATGTGGTATAATAATATGTTGCATGTAATATGTGTAATGTGCCCAGCAGAGTTTGGTGAACTTACCACATTTTACCATTACTATGAGTTCTATGAATGGATGATGAGTTTTGCTGACAACAGCTAGAAAATTCTCATGTTTGAAGTGGAACTTGATTCATCATGTCATTTGGTGGAGAACAGTGATCTTGTATGAACAGAAAGTCTGCCAATTGCAGGAACATGTCAACTTCTTGAGCTAGGGGCAGGATATCCAAAAGTCTCATTATTAATTTGTATCCCTAAACTGTATTCCTTCTGTAAATTTCTGCAAAAAGGCCATCAATATCCCTTAACAATACTTTATTAAATAGCATTTATTTTCAAACCCAAAGAAATGTCTTTAAGCCTTTAGAATTGCCTCAGATGCAGTTATTTTTTATTTTAAAAGCAAAACAAAACAAAAGAAATGATACAGAATTTCAAAACAAATAGTAGGAAATTAAAGCTAGTTAATAGATTGCATATTATTATCCTAGAAGTAGTTGCCCAGGTTACAAGATTTAGGCATGAAAAAAATGATGAAACAGTCAAACAATGAGAGCACCAACTGTTCTTTTTGATGAACGTACAGACATTAGTAGTATGGTTATCTATCTTGTATATATATAATGCATACATATATATGTATACCTATGTACGTATAATCTTTTCCTTTCTTCCTCTTCTCCTTTCCCCTAACCCAGTTGTTCTTTCCTTTTGAGCACTTTCTTTCCCTTTCATTTTCACAATATCCATTATACATTTTGAGTTTTAAAATTCAATGATCATGTGACATTCTCCACAGAGTCTTGGCAATCTCCTCTTACCATACTCTTGTCCTATGTATTGGTGACACAGCCCACTGTCAGCTGGACTTCCCACCTCACAGGTGACACATGTTACATCAAAGTTCATTCACCTGGATTTAAGTGAATGAGGCCTACTTCAGTGATTCATGCCAGCAGGAGCAAGTATTTCGTTCTTTGCCTTTGGTGTCTGCTTACTTAATTTTAATACCCAGGACCTCTCTTCCCACATGTAGTAATATGAAGAGAATAGCCAATATTGGGCAAGGGTCAGAGAAGGTGGATTAGCATCTAAGGGACATTCCCTAAGCAGGAACTAGACACAAGGTAGTTGTCTGGGGAAAAAAGCAAACATTAGAAGTGAATTCAGAAATTTCTTACATATTAGCACAAACGAGGAGGCAATATTGTATTTTACGTAAGAAAAATTGTCCCTCTCTGGGAACACTGACCTGAGCTAGCTCCAAGCCACGAAGGATGGAAGACAGTCTGGGGATTGTTCTTTTATCCATTAATTCTAGATTTTAAGTTTGCTGGGGGAAGTGGGGCATTCGTTCAGTCTGGTAGCCAAAATTGCTAGGATTGAGGCCGTGGTACTGTGACGCTGTTCTTTCTATTTATTATTTATAATTGAATCACAGGGTCTCAGTGCCAGATAAGATCTGAGAGGTCACTGAGTCTAAGCTTTTCCCTCTGCTAGTGAGAATTCTGATGCCCAGATTTGTTTCTCTCTGATTGATAGTGGCAGAGACAGGCCTGGAGCAGAGATCTCCTGGCTCCTGGAGGTGCTCTTTGCCTGTCTCCTCGTTGCCTCTGTTCCAGAATTGGCCTTAATGATGAGCTGATTTCTGGGCTCCAGCTGCCCAGACTATAGGCCGACTCTCAAGAGAGCCAACTTCCTCTCCTTGAACAAGTGTAGAAACGCCAAGAAACTCATGGTGTGTCAGAAATGTTGATGGTAAAATACTGCAGTGTAACAACAAAGGCAACCTTCGGAGGAATAAGGAAACAAAGCAATTTAAATCTCATTTAAATAATTTTCCTTTCTTCCCCCATCTTCATCCTAGACTGCTCAATGAGCCTATCTGAATTCTGAGGGCATGTTCGTTCTTCCACAGTGGGGACAGAGTGCTGGAAATGTCCTTTCATTTAATATCCAGTACTAGCTAAATTATCTATTGCCACGATCTGTGATTGATTTAGTTTTTATTGCTCTTGGCTGCAACAATCTATAAGGACCCAGCTGATTTTCCCTTTTTGGGTTTTAGGCTTTATTGCTGTCATTTTAATGACAGATATTAAACACAGAGAATTTTCATCTGTATTTTCTCCAACAGGCTGAGCTGTATGCTGCCTTTGACCATGAAATGATACAGGAACTGGTTCTTCCAAAGTCCCCTTCCCCAACTTCTCCCAAGCAATCGTGCACAGGAATCTGTCAGTTCTGAAGGCAAACACATGCATCTTCAGGCTAATTTCATATCACATTACCAAATAGAGTAGATATGAAATAAATATTTGAGCCAGGAGTTAATGAATGAAGAATTCATGAAATCTTTGGCATGTGGACTTTTTCATGAATTTGCCACTAATTCTCATTTCCAAATACTGACTAATCACCTACTGTGTGCAAAGAAATTATATGATCATACTTTCCATGTTTTGCAATTTATTGATAAAAATCAAGTGCAGGACATAAAAATCAGTATTACAAATTATAAAATAGGTTTTTCCAAATAATAAATAATATTCCATATTCCCTAAGGTTATAAATGAGTGAGATACTCCATTGAGTTTGGGAAGGCAAGAGAAAAAAAGAAGTAGGAAGGATAAATTATACCTGAAAGAGAACCTGTTACTATATTAGGTCTTTTGGAGACACAGGAGACAGAAACCCGATCAACATGAATTTATTGGCTCACTTGAGTAGGCGCAAAGATTGCTGGGTCAAAGGCTGATATGACATCATAAGAATCTTAATTTGTGTCGCTACAAGACCAGAGGAAGGACCATTGCACCTTACCTCCATTTGTATTCTTTTTATGGAATTTTCAACTTCTTACTCTTAAATCCTGGGTATAACTTGTTGAGTATAAAAAATATATATGATTTCTAAATTTGCATGTTAAATAGGATGCCTTTGTAAGACATATACATGTTCAACTTAGGCTGAGACTCTAGAGCAGCATAGTTAGTCAAATAAAAAGAAGGCAGTTGAACTGATCGAACAACCAGAATTTAACTCTGTATTTTGTTTACCAGTGCTGGGCCAAAGGTACTCGTCTCTTTTCTTTGCTATGCACATTTATGGAATATACTCTCTGCCATCTTAGCTCCATTCTTGGGGGCTGCTCCTGATGATGCTTCTGTTTGCTAATAAACTCAGGTGTTACACTAGGATGTCCATTCAGAAAACCGTTCGTCTGAAGGGGAAAGGAAATTTGTGTGTGTGTGTGTGTGTGTGTGTGTGTGTGTGTGTTTTCAGGAGAAAGAGGATAGGGAAGTGTTGATCAATAAGTACTAAGTTATACAGAGACAGGAGTAAGAATTTCTGGTGAGTTATTGCACAGTAAGGTAACAATCTTATAGGAGAATAATGATTCTGAGTGTTTTTTCCATAAGGAAAAGATAAATATTTAAAGAAATATGAATGTTTAACCTGATTTACACATTGTACAATGTATGCATTTATCAAAAGATCACATGGTACCTCATTACTATGTCTAATTTTTATATTTTTAGTGTATCAATGAAATAAACCGATTTTTAAAACAGAGATTTATTTTTTTCTGATCATTATGAGATTTTGTAGGGTAAGGGTGAGAAGGGGAAATTTACCATTTAGAAATTTGTAAATAACTCCACAGAACTGGATTTTTGTCTACATAGGAAGTATGAAAATACGCATGAGTAGAAATCAATATTTATATTTAATGTAAACACATGTATAAATATTATATCTTGGATTATAGAAAAAGATGACTTTTTAAAACTGTTTTTATTGACACAATTTTTCCAAAAACTTGAATGATGACACTGAAAGCATACTTACCAAATTGATAGGTAATACACAACTTTGATAAAGAAACTGACATTCAAAAATATACATATATTTTATAAGTATTACATATTCGATACTTTTACCATTAGTTGTCAAAGTTCAAAATGCATGTGATTTATCAGGTACAGAAATAGGTTTCAAAACAATAGAAAAATCAAAATGGTAAGTTTCTTCTTTCTCTCCCACTGTTTTCTATCCTTCCAAAGGGGGGAAAAACAGTTTTGAGTCATCCACTGGAACCTGAGTTTGTAGCAGGACTAACAGACAGTGGCATTTTTCCTGATTAGGAGAGAGCCTAGTGATTTGAAAGAATTAAAGGTAACCTAAAATTTTGGCATGGAGGTTGGTTTTGCCTTCCAAAACCTGCTTTGTCTTTTTCAGGGAAGAGACTCTTTGACCATCAGAAATTTCAAAGAGCTCAAGTTAATTCAAATTTGATGATTTCTTCAACACATGTTTACAAATGGTTCCCATGTTCCATTTACTGTTCTAATAAGGATAACTTTAACAAAAAAAAAACATAAAAGATTTGGGAGCTCAGAATCAAGTGGAACAAAGTGACTTTGTGTTACAGTAGCGGTACCTTGACATGTTCACCTCTGCTAATGGCCAGTTAGAGGGGCAAACCTGGGTGGAGAGGAGAATGAGAGAGATGCCAGTTGGGAGAAAGATGGGAGTGAGTTCTGGGTACTTGAAGAATTACACCAGAGGAATATAAATTTGGGGAGTTCATTAAGTGTCCAATACCCTATAGCATCTTTGATTCCCAGATCCATCTCTGTGCAGACACTTCACTGCCATCATTCCCACCAAAACCACTTTCTAATTCTCTGAACACTGAGAGTTAAATCCAGTAGTAGTTTTGGAATTCCATCTCCTCCTTTAGAAAACTCTGGGAAGAACATGTTTCCAATAGAATATTCAGATGTCTCAAATAAATCCAAAATTCAATCAGAGGATCTAGGATTGTCATCCAACTCAAGCAATAAAAAACTAGCAATCGCAAATCCCTGTGTGTTGAGTACTCTCTGAATATTACGTATTTGCAACATGATTTTTAAAGTCAGAAAATGGGTTAGCATTCCAGCTATGATCATTTTCAGCCATGACTTGAGTACAAACTCAAAGCATAGTATCTTCTAGTAGTATATTAGTACTACTCCTCTAGAACTAAGATTTTTACTGGTACTATAACTACTATGATAACTGCCTAGCTGAATGTTATATTAGTCTCCCTGAAACCTTATTAAATAGGGATTACTGTCCTCATTATGTCATAAAGAGTGAGAGAGAGAGAAACAAGTAAACAAAAGTAAAACCAAGTCTAACAACTCTTAAGTAGTTTGTCCTGTCCGAGACAATGATGGGACTGGAATTTGAACCCAATTTTGTTTGTGCCTATGTAATAATTCATAGTACACATAGGGTAGACAAAAATGCAGCTCATTTAGAGCTAGAGAAATGAAAGGCAGGAAAATGCTTTCCAAGATACTACATAACAGAAAAACTCTCAGAGCAAGAAAGACCACTAAGGCATAAGCTAGTACCACCAGCAGCAGTGATGCACCAGGGACATTCTTGTAACAATCACAAGGGCCCCTTGCTCAAGTTATAGTTGCAGTCTTTGTATTTTGAACTTCTCTGCAAGCACCCTTCCATTCCATTTGGGATGGAAGGTTAGGGGATATGGCCATAGCTTCACGCTTAGTGGGGTGTTTTGGGTTAACAGAACTAGAGATTGAGTCTATCTTTCTTTATACTGTCTATGTCTTATTGCAGTAGAAGCAGGAAATGTATCTGGTGTTACTGCCATGGAACCATCCAGGTCCAGATAAAGGATGTAATGACCATCTGTCCAGCCTACAGTGAAGGTGAGATAGGGTCATTGACTATGCCACACTGCCCCTCCACAGTTCATTCCCAGGCCAAGGCATTCTTCAGGCCTCAAGGAGTAGGAGCAGAAATGAAAACATACCATATAAGCTCTGCTGATCCTTTCCCAAGTAGTCAGTAGAGCCCATTCACGAGCGACAGCCAAGCGCAGGCATCCAATCAAACTCCCCTCAACGCAAAGGCCCTTTGTTCTCTTGAAAACTTGCCTTTGTTGACGAGGTTGCTATTGTTGTGGTCTTGGGAGGGAGGAAAATGCCGACATCTCCAGTTTTTAATATGGTAAATGTCAGTGTTTATGCCTGCATGGGCTAGCCTAATTATCCCGTGTCCTCTAAAATCTTCCGCTGTAATTACCCCTCACCGCAGTGACACCTACTGCTAAAGGGAGAGCCATCAGCCGCAGGAGTACAAGCCCACAGCACACTCAGCAGACTGCAAGCGACACTAGCAGCTGTTTCTGGGTTTGAAACGGTGGGAGCTTCGTGAGCCATTTTTCCCTGGTCCCTCTGTAGTAAATGCCACCATGGTTGAAAACTTGGAAATGTTTGTCAGGCCCAGAACAAAGCTGTGAATGAACACTGCAGTAATTTGCTTTCCCACAATCCTTTCTTTTCTGTAATTCAGCCACAGAGGCAACCGATGAAGCTAAAGGAAAAAAAAGAAATAAAAGGACGATTAGTCCCAGTGATATCTGGTATGTCGCTGCTATTATGGGTATAATAGCCATTGTGTTATCTACATATGTACTGCAACGCACAGAGAACTAGCTAAGAGTTGAGACAGCTCAAGAGAGTAGCTTTTCAGCAAAACACTGTTAAAGAGATTGATCTTCTTTTTGGAAAAAAAAGTTGCCCATTAGCACACATGGGCACTTATTGAATTGTGCTTCCAGGGTAGAGGGAGTAGTTTGGCCTGGCTTCTCTGCCTGTGAATATAGAAAGTCAAGGAGGGAAGAAGAAAAAGAAAAAGAAAGGAGAGGAAGAGAGAGAGAGAGGAAAATCAATAAATTCAGTACAAGCAAAGTCACAGCAACCTTTAAAATAATAAGACAAAACCATTTATTTCACAAATGTCTTCATTTCCAAATGCCATTGTTTGGGGCACTCTGCTGTCATTGTTCATGACATTTTTGAAAACTTGGCTCTTAATCATTTAGGTGTAGCTGGAGTTCTCCTGCAACAGCCAAGTTAAAAGATTATACATTCACCCCACTGCTCTGGCAGGGAAGATCAACTTTAACAGCCTTGTCCTGTGGGGTGAAGGAGGGAGGCTGGCAGTGGGGGAAGAGGCCTGGAGAAAGACAAGGCTTAAATACGGACAGAAAAGCTCAGCTGTATTGCTATATACAATGAAAAGTAATTACAGAGAAAAATGAAAGCTGTTTCTTGCTGTTAGCAGGGAGAATAAGAGAATTCTGTACCTTTTTAAAGCTCTGAGTCCATTTTGATGTAATTGGTTCTGGAATTATTTATGACATTAATTGCTGCGCTATCGACTGCCTGTCAGTGGCTCTGGCAGTTGGTCCATCTTTCTTAGCAGAGACAGCCTGCTCAGCCCAAACTAGACTGACAAGCTAATTATACCCATCTTCCCCTCCAATGACAAATGCTGCTCATCGGAAACCTTTCTAGAAATAAGCTCTCATTCTTTTCCCTTTTTCCTGAGCCAGACATAACGGATATCTCAAGGTGCAGATCGCAGCTAAAACTCAGCTCACAGGGCTGTTAGCTCTGAACATCTCACTTGAGCCAAAAAACCTAAGCATCTTATGTTATCAAACTGTATGTCATTCCCTGATGCAAGTTTTCAGCGATGAGCCAGGGCCTGGCCTGTCAGTCAGAAGAGGGCAGCGAGAGCCCAGCCGAGTGAATTATCCAAGCTCTTCTTAAGCATCCACCGTGTTGGTCTCAGGTGATGAAAAGCAGGCTGGGGAGATGCCTGCTGTGCTTTGCATGGCTGCATGAGGGGGCAGTTTATGACAAAGTGGGGTGTTTCTCTGGCCACTTTGCAGGTTTAACCAAAGACCCTGTCAGGACTGAATTGTGCAATTGGTTCTTGTACTTAAGATTTTTGTTCCATGTGATTTGTGTGGACTCTTTTGAGGCCATGATACCTACTTCATCAGCCATTGACTTGAAAAGTGGGCCAACCTGCATGTGAAACATTAGGAGGAGGCACAAGAAAAGAAATGAGGTGATCCTCTTGCTTTGGAAGCACGCAGGCTGGTTTGCAAGATGAGGCATGCATAAAAACAAGCATGTGTATAAGAATGATAGAACGCATAACACAGAGAAAAGATCTCTTTTGGAAATACCACCTGGTTCATTCTCTGCCATGACTTTACTACTGCTTTCTATCCAAAGCAAGTTATCAAAGTTAATTCTCTTTTTAAATGATAAAGGCACCTCAGAAAAGAAAGGCTCACCTGTTCCTTGTTATTCAGGAACAAAGTTGGGAGATTAAAATTTAAGACTCCCTAACCAAACCTTGGACAAGACTCAAGATTCAAACCTGCAATATGAATTTAATAACCTCATCCAGGCTTCTAGATAAGGTTTGATAGGAATATATTTTGAAAAATTATAAGGACATTAAATAAAGATGAATTCTGCCACCTAGCTACGAAGTATAGTGATGAGGACAAGGGTGAAATATAGATTTTGAATGTGGAAAGTCATTGGATACAGTTTATTTGAGCATACCCTTAGAGGCCAGTTGAGATTGTAGGATTGCATGGACAAAGGTAGGATCCTTTACAAGATTTTACTATTGTCTTTATGTTTGAAAGCAATATTTATGGAGCCAAACAGAAAGAGTAGGGTAGACAATAGTGAATTTTCATTCTATCAATTTAGCTTAACTAGAACTACATTTCCCAGAATTCCCTTTCATAGGAGACATTTTGTAGTAATTCTGATGGCTTTTTTGCTGCTCTTTGGATTGGTATGGGGGATCCTAGAGCTTCGGTTGGGTCTTCTACTTCATTGTTTCCAACGCCTGGACAAATGAGGCCAGCTTTTCCCAGGTTGGTGGGAGGTGTTTAGGAGGTAAGAAACTAATGTGGGTTCCAGGCAGTCCTTAACTGTAGCCCAGCCACGGAGGTTCCACTTTGTCCTGCTTTCCCTACTTCATATTTTTCTTTCATTGTTATTTTCCTTAGGCTTCAGATTCTAACACCATACATACAGTCAGCTCTTTGCATCTACAGATTCCACATTCTTAGATTTAACTAAACCTGGATTTAAAATATCCAGGGAAAAATTCCATGTGTGTTGAATATGTCCAGACTTTGTCTTCTGTCATTGTTCTCTGAACAATGCAGTACAACTACTTGAACAGCACTTACATGGTGTAAAGCATTATAAGTAATCTAGTGTTGATTTAAAATATAAAGGATGTGTGTAGGTTATGTTCAAATAATGTGACATTTTATATAAGGGACTTGAGTGTTCACCATATTTGCAGGGAGTCCTAGAGCCAAGACTCATGAATACTGAGGGATGATTTTGTTTATATTTATAAAACATTCTGAAGTCCTATATTTATACAATCTCCTAGTGAATCTGCTGTGTTGATGGAACACTGACTGAATCGGATCCCTAGGAAAATACTAGGTCCAGCTGGTGTAAGAATCCTAGAGGAGGAAGATGCCAGTAATCTTCACCTCAGCATGTTTAAGAGGGAGTCAGGCACTGGGCTAAAAAAAGACATGGATATCGTGTGCCTCACAAGATCTTATTTCATGTTGTGTAAGGGAGAGAAAGTGAGAAAAAGGTTGTGTGAAACTTGATATCTATGTCCCTAAAATATCTGAGGTTTCTTCATAGCAGCAACACTTCCATAGTAGAAAGGGAGCTTGCTTTCCATGCAAATTTTGTTTTTCATGTAGATGGTTGACACTCTACAAGTGAAGGTACTAGTCCAGTGCATAGCACAGTAAGACTTGTTCTACAAAGAAGTATAAATATGGTGGGCAACTGTCTGGAATTTGTCAAAACTCAGTTGTGAGTCCTTTGGTACTAACACCAGTTCAGTCTTTGGCACATAGGGATGGTTGGTTTTGCTAAGTGTAAGGCAAGTTTACTGTTGGAAAAGACTTAGTAGTCTCATCATTATAATGTCTTTAGTCTTTCTGAATCTGTTTCTTCATCTCTAAAATCATTGTTTTGAAAGTAAATTGTTTAAGTATATGTAAGGCATTAACCCTAGTTGAAAATTAATCAACAATAGATCTATGATTATTAATAATTAGTAAATGTGTTAGCTTTTTGTCACTGTAATGAAACACCTGGTATCAGTCATGTGAAAGGGGGAAAGATTTATTTTTGGTTCATGGTTTCAGAGCTTTCAGTCCATGGCCATCTGGTTTCACTGAAGTGGGACTGAAATGATGCAGAATGTGGAAGGGTGTAATGAAAGAAAGCTGTTTACCTCATGGTAGCCTGGAAGCAGAGATAGTGCATGTGTGAGATATAAAGGAACTAGGGTCCAGATATAGCCTCCCATGTCTTGTCTCCACTATGCATTCCCTTTGACTAGGCCCCACCTACTGTTCCTATCAACTCGCATCAAATTATGATCTCAACAATAGGTTAATTTGATAATGAAGTTAGGAGTCCTCATGATCCAAACACCTTCCAAAAGTCTATCCTCTGACAGCAGAGAAGGGCGTCACATACCTGTAATTCCAACTACTAAGGAGGCTGAAGCAGAACAATTGCATGTTTGAGGCCAATTCGATTAGCTCAGTGAGATGCTGTCTCAAAATAAAAGAAGATAAAAAGATCTGGGGATGTAGCTCCATGGTAAATTCCCCTATTTAAATAACCAGTACCATTAAAAAAAAAAAAAAAAAAAAAAGCTCACCCTCTGAAGCATGAGCTTTTTGGGGGACATTTTAGATCTAAACTAACAGTAAATAATATTATCAAAAATGATAATATATGTATATATAAAAGTAGAACAAAAACATCCATATGTGACAGAGTATGTGTCTAGTGATTCTATAAATATATGCTACCAGGGGCATTGGGGAGATACAGTGTGTTGGACAAGAGAGTCTTGTGTTCTTTTATCTAACAGGAGCTCCTCTCTGTGGTAGGCACCAATCTAAGTACCAGTTTTTATACATTACATTTTTATTTTTCACTGATACATAAACACAAAATTGTATATATTACATATGAGCATGTTACATCACCACATGATGTTTCAATCCATGTGTAATGTTTAAATCAGGTTGAATATAGGTATCTCCTCAGACATGTCTCTTATGGTAAAAATGTTCACAGTGTTTTGTCCCAGCTTTTGAAATACACAGTACATTATTATTATTATTATTATTGTTAATCAATAATCACTTGGTTGTACAATAGTACACCAGAACTTCTTACTTCGGCCCATTGATCAACCTTTCCTCATTGATTCCTTCCCCATGGCCTTTTCTAGCTTCTGGTAACCTTAACCATCATTCTACTCTCACCTGTCACAATGTTAACTCCAAGATTCCACCTGTGAGTGAGATCATGTAGTTTAATTCAGTGGATGCTCGTTCAATATATAATGAAATATGTTGGGGATGAGGTCCAAGTCTAAATGGAAAATTCATTTATGTTTCTTATATACCTTCCATACACAGCCTGAAGGTAATATTTTCCCAGCACAGATGGACCCTCCCCAATCCCCAAACCCAGAAGGCTCCAAAATATGAAATTTGCTTAGTATTGATACAACCTCAGAATTCAAAAATTCTATACCATTTCCATTTTGGGTTTTGAAGTTAGGGAGGATGGCTCTATACTGGAAAAATTCTTTTCATCTCCAGGCCTCAGGTTTCTCTTCTGTGACATGATGAATGGCTTCCATAGAGGCATTGTATTAATATGACTGAATTTGCCTGAAAAGATGAACACATAAGAATCAGTGACCCCTTGCCATAAATATGGAGTATCCTGCATGAACTGGAGGAAAGTATCAGTTTACTCTGGTTGCTATAGTCACTGCTCATTTATTGAATGGGCTAAGATGTGAAGACTCGAATAGGTGCTGGGGTTGCCAATTAAGTCTCCCTGGGAGCGCATCTGATGCCTGGATTGGCCTCTTTAGTAGAAACTTTTGCTTCTTATTTTCAGTAAATGATTTCAGTGGATCAGAGAAAAGGTGTTTCCCTTTATCAAATCTGTTTCCTACTATGAGGAAGAGGATAATTGAATAACTAAACTGTGGACATTTTACACTATATACATATATATATATATATTTTTTTTCTCCTGGTAAACTCCTTGGAAAAACCCACATAAATTTAACATGAAGCTTTAAAAATTGGCTTCTTTAAACCACTCTCTGCCTATAAATAGTGTGGTGCTGAGGGGAGCTTTCTCAGGCCATTCGTTTTGCTAAGTGTGCAGAGCTACTGAGACAGGTGAATCAGGATGACAATATCATGCAATTCCCTACTTCATCCCCAGGAAACCAGAGTTTATTCTTGTGTTTCCCTCTCAAAATTGTCAGATGGAGGAACTTAGACCTCTGAGGACCTTGGGAGAAACCATGAGCCCCTTAGGAA